>CAUYON010028366.1:0-11935 GCA_963573935.1 Arctocebus calabarensis
GCTATGGCATCACAGCTCACTGCAACCTCCAATTCCTGGGCTCAAGTGAGTCTCTTGCCTCTGCCTCCCAAGTCGCTGGGATTACAAGCACCTGCCACAACGCCTGGCCATTTTTTGGTTGCAGCCGTCGTTGTTTGGCGGGCCCGGGGGCTGGATTCGAATCCGCCAGCTTAGGTGTACGTGGCTGGCGCCTTAGCCTGTTGAGCCACAGGCGCTGAGCCAACACCAAGCTATTTTTTTGTTGCAGTTTGGCCTGGGCTGGGTTAGAACCCACCACCCTTGGTATATGGGGCTGGCACCCTCCCCACTGAGCCACAGGCGCTGCCCCATTAACCTAACTTTTTTTTTCTTTTTTTTTTTGAGACAGAGTCTCAAGCTGTCACCCTGGATAGAGAGCTGTGACATCACAGCTCACAGCAACTTCCAATTCCTGGGCTCAAGCGAGTCTCCTGCCTCCGCCTCCCAAGTAGCTGGGACTACAGGCGCCCGCCACAATGCCCGGCCATTTTTTGGTTGCAGCCGTCATTGTTGTTTGGCAGGCCAGGGCTGGATTCGAACCCGCCAGCTCAGGTGTACGTGGCTGGCGCCTTAGCCTGTTGAGCCACAGGCACTGAGCCCCATTAACCTAACTTTTATATGATGTCTCAGTTCCCTGTAACTTTGCACACAAATTCTGTGTTCACTTGAACTGTCTAATCAGAAACACATTCCATTCAGCTTGCACAGTAAAATCTGTCCTTGTGTCTGTCACAATCTGCCTTAATCCCAACTTCCATGTTCTCATTTTCTCCACAGATACCAACCATCAGGCCTCTGAAGCTAATCGCAGCCTCTGGAAGGCACCCATTCCCACCATCCAGAGACTCGGCACACACAGTTATACTCATCGCTGGACCACCTCTGGCTCCACCTCTGGGCCTCTGACTGGTCTCCGAGACCAGATTTTCCATAACCAGTTTGCATAACTGTATCTGTTCCCTATGCCTGAATCCCAGACTTAGGAACGCACCGAGAACCACACTGTCAATACCTGGAGGCCTTGTCCTTCTGTGTCTGCTCTAGCTACTGAAGGCGAACTCTACGTCAGCCTACAGATCTGACAGTCTCTCCATATTTGGACACCTATGCAGAGGAACCTTCAATAGCCACCCCGGACGGACGCATTCCTACTTGTTTGTGTTGAGCCGGTGGGGACTGACTGCTTTCTTGGACTGACTTCTTCCATGCCTTTCTCTACGATTCTAAACAGACCAAGATTATTTTCTGGCCTGTTGAATTTTCTCGATATCCTGAGTTTCATTTCATGAAACAATTACTCTTTAAGAGGAGTATTTTAATTGGGTGCCGGGAGGGTAAGACCAAGGCTGGATTGTACTTATTTTCACTCTGCTTTTGTGCGGCTCTTAAACAACAATTTATCTCCCGTTTCCCTTACTATTAGGGATTTTGTCATTGTTGTCTCCTCAGCATCTTTTTTTCTCCCCTTCTTTTGATAACTGTGTACCATTTACTGTTGGGGAACCGACTCTTTTGAGTCACAATATACTGACAGCCTTGGGGGGAGGGGCACATGAGCAGGATCTGGCCAATTAGAGTTCCTCCCCCTGACCAGAGAAGTTGATTCAGAGATCAGGACCTGACACCACAGGGTCAATCACAGAACTTCCCTGGGCTTTGAGGTAGACATGTTTAGATAGAAAGCTGATGTGGTTAGGATAAGATGTAGACTTGGGGCTACTGGAGCTATCTTCCCCCACCTGAAGAAAGCTTAAAGAAAGTGGAAGGCACCCCCACCTTGAATTAGACCATCTACTGCCTTCATATTATTATTGAATACTTTGGATTCTTGCCTCTCCATTCTTGTGATGCTTTACTAAGAAGAATGTGTTCCACCTCTATCCCAATTAATTCAAAAGATCTAAAGTCTCCATCTTTTTAAATGTCTGAATGGGATTCCATGGTATACATAAACCATAGCTTATTAATACATATTCCTAGGTTGGTGGGCATTTAGGTTGTTTCCACATTTTGGTGATTGTAAATTGAGCTGCAATGAAGTCTAGTGCAAATATCCTTATGATAAAAGGATTTTTTTTTCTTTCTGAGATGCCTCGTAATGAGATTGCAGGATCTAATGGGAGGTCTAATTTGAGTTCTTTGAGGATTCTCCATACTTCCTTCCAAAAAGGTTGTATCAGTTTGCAGTCCCACCAGCAGTGAAAAGTGTTCCCTTCTCTCCACGTTCAGGCCAGCATCTGCAGCTTGGAGACTTTGTGATGTGGGCCGTTCTCTCTGGGGTCAGGTGATATCTCAGGGTGGTTTTGATTTGCATTTCTCCGATGATTAGGAATAATAAGTGTTTTTTCCCATGCGTGTTAGCCCTTTCTTAAATTATTAAGGAGAGTCACACTCCTTCTTGGGTTCTGATCCCCCTTCTTCAGGTCACAATACTTCATCCTCGTTCCTCCCATGTTCTTCACCCCCAGGGAATGGCACGTGGCTCAGAATGGGCCAATCAGAGTCCATCCCTCCAGTTTCTGAAACAATCCCAACCTTCCATGTTGGCTTCCTGGGGAAATGCTCCTTTTCTGAGGGCCTTTGCACCAGCTGTTTCCCCTGAACACAATGCTTTCCCCTGTCGTTTCATTTGCCTCGCTTTTTGTCTTCCTTGAGACTCCCACTGAAGTATGACTTCCTCAGCTCGGTGTAACTCCTCAGAGAGGTCTCATCAGCCATTCTGTAAACCAAGACTGCCACTGTGCCTCTCCCTCTCAGTTCCTTTCTGTTTCTCAACAAAAAGGAATGATCGCTATTTAAATGTAGTCTGATACAAGAAAATGAAATATATAAACAGCTGAAAGCTGAGATGAAAAGGCACACAGAAGGCGGTACCTGTGGCTCAGTGAGTAGGGCGCCGGCCCCATATACTGAGGGTGGCAGGTTCAAGCCCGGCCCCGGCTGAACTGCAAAAAAGAAAGAAAAGACACACAGAACTATCTTTTGAAAATATGCTTTTCAGGCCTGTGTGGTGACTCACGCCTAATAATCCCAACACTTTGGGAGGCTAAGGAGGAAGGATTATTGAACACCTGAGTTCAAGACGAGCTTAAACAACAGTGATGCCCTGTCTCTAGAAAAAACAGAAAAGTTAGTTGGGCTTGGTGATGTGCACTGATAGGCCCAGCTGCTCAGAAGGCAGAGGCTGAGGCAGCAATTCCTTGCTTGAGCTCAGGAATTTGAGGTGGCAGTGCGCTGTGATGACTCCACTGCACTCTGGCCAGTAAGATGAGAGTGTGTCTCCAGAAAAAAAAAGAAAAGAAATATATATATATACATATATATATATATATTTCTTACATACATATGTGTGTGTGTGCGTGCACTCACGCGTGCTTTATTTAATTAATTAATTTATTTAGACAGAGTCTCACTCTGTTGCCTCAGGTTAGAGTGCAGTGGCATCAGCTTAGCTCACAGCAATCTCAAACTCCTGGGTTCGAGCAACCTTTCTGCCTCAGCCCTCCCAAGTAGCTAGGACTCCGGGTACCCACCACCATGCCCGGATAACTTTTCTATTTTTAGAAGAGATGGGAACTCACTTTTGTTCAGGCTAGTCTAGAACTCATGAGGTCAAGGGATCCTCCCACCTCAGCCTCCCAGAGTGTTAGGATTACAGGTGTGATCTGCTGTACCCAGCCTACACATACTTTCAGAAAAATACCAAAAATTTACTTTAAAATATTCTACAAGTCAAAATTCTTCCAAACCTGGACTGGGACGGAATACTTCTTGGACAGTATTTCACAATCTCCTTCTCCGAAGAGAATTATCTTTCTGATAAAATGCTTAAGAAATAGGCCAGGTATGGTGGCTCATGCCTGTAATCCTAGCACTCTGGGAGGCCAAGGTGTGTGGATTGCTTGAGCTCACAAATTCAAGACTAGCTTGAGCCAGAGCGAGACCTGGTCTTTAAAAAACAGTCGGGCGTTGTGGTGGGCACCTCTAGTCCCAGATTCCCAGGAGGCTGAGGCAAGAGAATCGCTTAAACCCAAGAGTTTGAGGTTGCTGTGAGCTGTGACACCACAGCACTCTACCGAGGGTTAGAAAGTGAGACTCTGTCTCAAAAAAAAAAAAAATGCTGGCTCGGCGCCTGTGGCTGGCTCGGCGCCTGGGCTAAGGTGCCAGCCACGTACACCTGAGCTGGCGGGTTCGAATCCAGTCCGCACCCGCCAAACAACAAGGATGGCTGCAACCAAAAAATGGCCAGGCATTGTGGCAGATGCCTGTAGTCCCAGCTACTTGGGAGGCGGAGGCAGGAGACTCGCTTGAGCCCAGGAATTGGAGGTTGCTGTGAGCTGTGATGCCACAGCACTCTATCCAGGGTGACAGCTTGAGGGTGTCTCAAAAAAAATAATAATGTGCTATCATACCTTTACTTGCTATATTTGTTTTGTGTCTTTTCTGCACCCAAGACCAAAAAGAAAGTATTAAACTGTCAGCTCCAGTAGGGCAGAGACCAGGTTTATGTTACTTGATTTTTACCCTCAGGAACAACTTGGTGTAGTACCTGTAAACGGCAGGAGCTGCGGTGATATTTGTTAAATATGAGTAATAAGTGAACAAATAAAACTTAAATGTGTTAACATTTGCAGACCAGATAACTTTAAACATAAATGAGTGTGCCTCTCCTTTTTGCCTATAAGAAACAAACCTGAAAGAAGGTTTGCTCTTCTCCCCTCCTGACCTGCATGCAGTAGGAGTGTACCTGTCTCTTTAGTCCTCTCTGAGCCTCTAGAGAGGCGGAAGGGGGCTCAGATGTCATCACATTCAAAGAACAAATCCCACTACAAAAATATCAGTGAGTAATGACATTTATTTATTTGTTTATTATTTATTATTTATTTTTTTGCAGTTTTGGCCAGGGCTGGGTTTGAAACCGCCACCTCCGGCATATGAGGCCAGCACCCCACTCCTTTGGGCCACAGGTGCCGCCCAGTAATGACATTTTTTTACTGAGGTGTCAAGGGAGACAGAAGAGGGGATTATGCAATACACCACTAAAACCTTTTTTTTTTTTTTGCAGTTTTTGGCCGGGCTGGATTTGAATCCACCACCTCTGGTATATGGGCCTGGAGCCCTAATCCTTTGAGCCACAGGCTCTGCCCCACTAGAACCTTTTATTTTTTATTTATTTTTTTATTTTTTTAGACAGAGCCTCAAGCTGTCACCCTGGATAGAGTGACGTGGCATCACAGCTCACAGCAACCTCCAACTCCTGGGCTCAAGCGAGTCTCTTGCCTGCACCTCCCAAGTAGCTGGGAATACAGATGCCCACCACAATGCCCGGCCATTTTTTGGTTGCAGCCGTCATTGTTATTTGGCGGGCCAGGGCTGGATTCGAACCCGCCAGGTTAGGTGTACGTGGCTGGTGCCTTAGCCCGTTGAGCCACAGGCGCCGAGTCTAGAACCTTTTATTTTTATTTATTTTTTTTGAGATAAGAGTCTCAAGCTGTTGCCCTGGATAAAGTGCTGTGGTGTCATAGCTCACAGAAATCTCTAGCTTGGGTTCAAGCAATCATCTTGCCTCAGTTTTTCTCTTTCTCTCTTTTTTTTAGTAGAGACGGGGATCTTGCTTTTGCTCAGGTTAGTGTTGAACTCGTGAGCTCAAGCGACACACCCACCTTGGTATCCCAGAGAGCTAGGATTACAGGTGTGAGCCATGGTGCCTGGCCCAGTAGCACCTTTTTTTAAATACCTACTTGAAACATTCCTTTTTTTTTTTCTTATGAGACAGAGTGTCTCTTTGTCACCCTCAGCAAGAGGGCCACAACACCCGGTTATTTTTTAGAGACCGGGTCTCAATCTTGCTCAGGCTTATCTCCAATTCGTGAGCTCAAGCGGTCCTCCTGCCTGGGCCTCCCAGAGTGCTAGGATTACAGGCCTGAGACACTGCACTCGGCCTCTACCTCAAGCATTTCTCTCTCCCTTAAGTTTCTCACCTGAAGCAGCAACCTCACATTTCTACAATCTCTCAAGTCTGTTCAGCCTCCCCCCCTTCTTTGACACTCAGACTTCTCTTCCTCCTTTCCTTCCTTCCTCCTCCTCTCCCCTTCCACGATCTTCCCTTTCGGTCTTTTTCCCTTCTAATGTGGAGTTAGGGGCCCTCTTTTGGCTCCTCCAGTTTGCATCCCCACCTCCTCAGTAAGTACTCCGAAGAAAAATCCTTTTCTGGCTCGGCGCCGGTGGCTCAACGGGCTAAGGCACCAGCCACGTACACCTGAGCTGGCGGGTTCGAATCCAGCCCAGGCCCACCAAAAAATGGCCAAGCGTTGTGGCGGGCACCTGTAGTCCCAGCTACTTGGGAGGCGGAGGCAGGAGCCCAGGAGTTGGAGGTTGCTGTGAGCTGTGATGCCACAGCACTCTATCCAGGGTGACAGCTTGAGGCTCTGTCTCAAAAAGAAAAATCCTTTTCTTCAGGAAACCCTGTTTATAGAATATGGGAGAGAGGAAGAAATGACAAATAACTAATCATTTTTACTTTTCACAGTCCTTCTGTTTTTGCATTGCACAAGGGGAGGTATTAATCGAGTGTACAGTACAGTAAAGAATATACCAAAATACGAAGACTGTACTTACGGGGTCTGCCGGGACAGTCTCTTGTACTTACATTGTCCTTTGGGGCACTAAAAGGATTAAATTATTTGCCTTGGCTTTTGTACTTTTTTTGTGTGTCAAAAATGGGTAAGTTGTAAGTCATTAAGAACTTAACTTGTTAAAGCTTCTCTGTGTAACTTCTAGAAGAAGGCATTATAAATGCTCTCTGCATGATTTTTTAACTCCCTTAATGCTCTCTCATTTAAAGTGGCTTTTATTGTCTTCACATGCAACCTTTCTCCATTAAAAAAATTATTATTGCTAAATCCCTCCTTGGGTTTAAGTACTCAGAAGGCAATAGGCCGATTGCAGGTCTTCCTTTATTATATGAATTTAGGTCTGAGGATGCTAGAGAAGGAATTTTTAGCATTACACCATTCAAACAAATGTTCAATGTCCAACCGAATAGCCTATTCTATATGGGACTAAAATAGACAGAAATGTGTTATTTGTGGTTCCGCTTGTGCTTGCTTTTTTTTTTTTTTTTTGACTTTGCAGAAAACTGATTTCATTTTTATATCCTGCTCTATTCTCTACAGTGACTCAAAAACACAGTATAGAAACTTTAAAAATAGAATCTGTTATTCCCAGTGACCCTGAATAGATATTTTAAAAAGCCTAAAGGTGAAATATAATTCATTGTAGTGCTGTTTTAATTATAATGTGGGGCTTTTAAAAAGACATACTTTTTTTCTCACTAATTATAAATGTAATATGAATGTTCTGACAAAAAATATATAAATGCATGAAATAAAAGCCAGTGATCCCCAAACCCAAAGATAATTACTATTGACACTTTGGGACTTTTTTTTTTCAGTCTTTTTTTTTTTCCCTCCAGACAGAGCCAGTTTCAAGGGCACCCAACCTCTGCTTTCACACAGGGCCCACAGTCAGAAGGGTTTCACTGTTGGTCTGAAGCTATTTTGTTGCTTTCTTAGTATTTTTAAAAGTTTTTGAGCAAGGGATAATGCATGTTCATTTTGCACTGGGCCTCCCAAATCATGTAGCCAGTTCTGTCTACAGATGATGCCCATATATAAATACTAATTATGTTACATAAATATATATAATCTGTATCATTAAATTCTTTGTAAGTCTCGTTTCTAATATTTGCATAATATTTCATCATGTGGAAATATAATTACTTAATTATGTCTCTATTTTTGACACCTACATTGTTCACATTTTTGTATTGTTATTGATAATGACAAGGAGCCTCTTTTTACATTAATTTAAGACTTATATTTCTTACTATTTCCTTAAAATACCATTCCAGTAAAATTAAAGAGATAAAGGGATATGAACACTTTTGAATCTTAGTATTTAGATTGCCAAATAGCTTTCCAGAAAGATTACTACCAACAGCAGAGAGTAAGAAGCTCTCTCTCTCCTACCCTCAGCAGCAAAGAATATTATAATTTTAAAGGATTTGGTAATTGGAATGGCGCCTGTGGCTCAATCTGTAGAGCGCCAGCCACATATACGGAGGGTGGTGGGTTCAAACCTGGTCCCAGCCAAACTGCAGCAAAATATACCTGAGCATTGTGGTGGGCGCCTGTAGTCTCAGCTACTCGGGAGGCTGAGGCAAGAGACTCGCCCAGGGGTTAGAGGTTGCTGTGAGCAGTGTGATGCCATGACACTCTACCGAGGGTGACAAAATGAGACTCTGTCTCTACAAAAAAAAGATTTGGTAATTGTAATAAGTCAAAATGTTATCTAATGACTTTAATTTTCATCTCTTTGACTACTAGTAAAGTAGGTTTTAAAAAAATATAGGTATCACTCATTTTTATTTCTTCTTGGAATTGCTCTCAGAATTCAAACTTTTCAACATTGTTTTCTTGTTATTTGAGACAGAGTCTCACTCTGTTGCCCAGGCTTAAGTGCTGTAGTGTCAGCCTGGCTCACAGCAACCTTAAACTCCTGGGTCCAAGCCATCCTTGTGTCTCAGCCTCCTGAGTAGCTGAGACTACAGGCACCTGAGACCACGCCGAGCTAATTTTTCTATTTTTAGTAGAGATGGAGGTCTCACTCTTGCTCAGGCTGGTCTTGAACTCCTGAACTCAAGAGATCCTCTGGATTTGGCCTTCCAGAGTGCTAGGATTACAGAAGTACAGAAGTAAGCCACGCATCTGGCCCTCAGCATTGTTTTCTAAATGCACCACCTCAGGGCCCTAACACTCTAGCTTTATCTTCTACCACTCATCTCCTCCTCAAGTAAGCCAGGCATCTGGCCCCCAACATTTTTTTCTAAATGCACCACCTCAGGGCCCTAACACTCTAGCTTTATCTTCTACCACTCATCTCCTCCTCAACCCACCACCCTATTCTAAGCTCCAGCCATACTAAATGTTACTGAATTCCTAGAACTCATCACACTTTCTCTTACTTCTGGAACTTTAAACGTTCTACGTACTATCTCTGGACATTTCTTCTAATCGCTCTCTCGACTAATTAACTTCTATTTGTCTTTCATTTCTTAAACACCCTTTCCTCTGAAAGCTTTCCTTGATCCTCAAATTAAGTTGAGTGCCCCTGCTAGGAGCTCCCAAATCATCTTCCTCTTCTTCTTTCTCCTCTTCCACCTTCTCCACTTTTTCTTCTCCTCCTCTCTCTCCTCCTCCCACTTCTCCTCCTTTTTCTTCAGTTGACTTTTTATTTCGGAATAATTTTAGATTTGCAGAAGAGCTGAAAATATAGTACAGAGTGTTCCCATACATGTTTGCCCAGCTTCCCCAGTGTTAACATGTTATATAGCTGTGGTGCATTTGTCAAAACTAAGACATGAATGTAGATATGATACTATTGATACTATTAATGAAACTATAGACTTTATTCAGATTTCACTTATTTTCCATAATGTCCTTTTCTTGTTCTAGGGTCTAATCCAATATACCATATTGCATTTAATTATCATGTCTCGTTCATCTCTTGTACTTCAAATCTTATAGTACTTACCATGTATTTTTTAATTGCCTCTCCATCTAGAATATAAGGTCTGTGAGAGCAGCGATTGCATGTTTTTTTTAACCATTGCAATCCCAATTCTTACAATGTCCATAGTAAGCAGGTGGTTTACGTGACTGAATACAAAGCAAGATTTTTCTTATAGAATTTCTCAATAGAAAGGGGCACCACTTTCCTTTTAAGTTCTTACAAAAGCTCGTATGTTGTGGTACATTCTCCCAGTTATTTTATTAGCCTGAAATGACCTCATTGAAGGCTCAGTGCATGCTTGTAGAGAGCAGCTGTTGGAACCAGTAAAAATGGAAGCAAAGGCATTTGAATATACATTTTATACATTTAGTAATATACATTTTGGGGGCTGTGACCTCACCGTAATAAGGGTTTAATGTCTTTGTAAACAGGTTTTACAAGTAGGTGGGAGTAGGGTAGGAGATGGAGATTGAAGGACAGGCCGATTGTAAAGTTCAGTTTAAAAAGCACGTCAGCTATTCCGGGAAGTACTTTCCTGATCAAAGCTACTGTTATCTTCTGCCTGGAACCGCTATAATAATCTAAATGATGTCTATGAAACGTCTCCTATTCATTTACTATCTTCTACCACCAACCTCCTGAGTGATCTTTTCAAAATTCGAATCTCCTACTTAAAAACCTAGAGAGGGTTTCCAATTAATCTTTGGATAAAGATCAAAATCCTTACAACCTACAAAACTTTGCTCCATCTCCTGCCTACCTTTCCAGCCTCGGACTGCAAATCTGAACATCCTCTGACTATGAACATCCTCCAAGTACGTGATCTCAGCATTCAACTGAGCTTCGATTTCTTTCTTTTATTTTTTTTGCGAGATAGAGTCTCAAGCTGTCGCCCTGGGTAGAGAGCCGTGACGTCACAGCTCACAGCAACCTCCAACTCCTGGGCTTAGGCGATTCTCTTGCCTCAGCCTCCCGAGCAGCTGGGACTACAGGCACTTGCCACAATGCCTGGCTATTTTTTGGTTGTAGTTGTCGTTGTTGTTTGGTGGATTCGAACCCGTCAGCCCTGGTGTATATGGCTGGTGCCCTAGCCACTTGAGCTACAGGTGCTCACCAACTGACCTTTTCTTAACAGCTCTTGATAGTTTTAATTGTATTTATAAATTCTGTGAGTGCAAGAACCATGTCCATTTTTGTTCTTTGTATTTCCAACATCTAGCAAAGCATCTGGTGCAGGGAATTTGTAAGCACTTGCAGTTATTTGAATACATGAATAAATAGGACTCTTAATGGAGAGTGAATTATTACAGAGTAAACTTAAGTATTTGTAACTTTTGGTTTCTGGGACTCCAAACTTTACCTTGAGTTCCGGCATCATGAGAATTGGCTATCCAATTTGGTTAACACCAATCAGGCCTGCCACTCTGGGATCAAATCCCTATCTAGCTTAAGGAATGTCTCATTTACAGATCCTCATTTCTCCATGTCTACATCAAGCCGGTCATCCATAACTTTCGCCTGCTATCCGATCCTCTGAAAAGTCCTTCACCTCCACGTAACTTCAACCTGACATTTATCACATGAGAATTCTCCCCCTCAGCTCTCTTAGCCACCAATGATGTGGATGTTTTGTAAGTTTTCCAAGTTCTTCCCATCGATGGGAAGTTTCCAGGAATGGTATCTTGAATAGAGAAGGAACATAAAACTGGATGCAGGAAATCTTGGAGAAGGAAAGCAATGTTGCTTTGCATCTCATTCCAGTTCTGTAGCTTGTATGCCTCGTGTTGTAAGCATAAAGAACAATTTGGAGTTGTATATTCCTCCTGTATGACAGACAGAAGCCAGATGTCTGTAGTGTGTCTGTGGAGTAAAGCTGAGGATATCCTGGGAATACTGTGAATGCTCTGTGCAATGTGTCTTGCTTGGAGAAAGTTTCCAGAAGTTGTGTCTTGCACAGAGAAGCCACGATGCTCTACAATACGTCTTCCGTGCTGCTCCTTGCTTACTCTTTAGCCACAGGCCTAACTCAGGCTTCCAATTCCACACAACTCTTCTTCCCCTGAATGCCCCATTTATGTCTCCTTCTCTTTTTTTTTTTTTGAGACTGGGTCTCAAGCTGTCACCCTGGATAGAGTGCTGTGGCATCACAGCTCACAGCAATCTCCAATTCCTGGGCTCAAGGGAGTCTCTGCCTCTGCCTCCCAAGTAGCTGGGACTACAGGCACCTGCCACAACACCCGGCCATTTTTTGGTTGCAGCCGTCATTGTTGCTTGGCGGGCCAGGGCTGGATTCGAACCCGCCAGCTCAGGTGTACGCGGCTGGCGCCTTAGCCCGTTGAGCCAC
>CAUYON010028368.1:0-11840 GCA_963573935.1 Arctocebus calabarensis
CTATAATTCTGTTAGTGAACATTCTGCTTTCTCTCTCTTCTTTTCTGCCTCTTTAACTATCTGAGTTATCTCAAGAGCTTTGTCCTCTACCTCTGAAATTCTTTCTTCTGCATGGTCTAATCTGTTGTTGATACTTTCTGTTGCATCTTTAAGTTCCCTAATTGACTGCTACAGTTCCTTAAGCACTGCTATATCCTTTCTATATTCTTTATATCGTTCCTTTCTTATTTGATTCTGTTTTTGGATTTCCTTTGGTTATTTTCCACTTTGTCAGCAGTTTCCTTCATTGTTTCCATCATTTCCTTCATTGTTTTCATCATCTGCATTCTAAATTCCCTTTCTATCATTTCTAACATTTCTTTATAGGTGGAATCCTCTGCAGTAGCTACCTCACAGTCCCTTGGGGGGGGATTGCTCTGGACTGGTTTTTCACGATGCCTGGAGTTTTGTGATGATTCTTCCTCATTAGTGATTTCTTTTATGTTTCCTTGCCCTAATTTTCTTTTCACTTCCTCTTTATCTTTAAGTTGCCATGCCTCTGGACTAGGGTTTTGATGAGTCCTTTTGGTACAGGACCAGAAGAATGAGAAGATTGACGAGTAAGAAGGGAAAAAAGAAAGGAAAAGAAAAAGAAAAAAGAGAAAGGAGAGGGGTTGGGTAAAGGGAATAGTGACAAAAAGAAGAGAGGCATAGGGGTACTTTGACCCAACCTTAAAAAACCCCAACTTCTGGGGGTGCCGGGTTGAGGTCAGCAGCTCTTTGCTAGCCTGTTCAGACACAGTACCCCACCTCCACCAAGTAGTGAGGAAAGGCAAAAATGCTATAAATCAAACCAAAACAAGCAAACAGAAAACTTCATGGGATAAAATTGGGGGAAAAACCAAATAATAGGGGTAGAAACACTAGCAAAAATGAAGTTCTAATGTTGAAAAGGCAACAATGGGAAATTGTATTTAAACTAGAAAAATGATGAAAGAAAAGAAAGAGAAAAAAAAGAAAAGAAAAATCTATAGGGAAAATGTTGAAATTAAGAACAAATAAAAAAAAAAGCAAAAAACAAAACCAAAAACAAAGCTGTATATATATCTTGCTGGATATTGTGTGGGCAACAGGTGATCTTCTGGGGTATGAGATGTTAATCACAATGCTGATACAGCTGTATGAGATGGAGACAGGAGACCTCTGCTGATTTCTCAAACCCCATGGGTGGAGAGCCTAAATCTCTCCTCCGTCTGCTTAAAAGTCACTTTCAACTGCTAACCTTTGCTAAGCAGAAGTTTTCCCAGAAAAGCACTTATCACTTGGATCATTCCTGAAGTGGCTATCCACTTATCCAGTGTGCCAAAACTGGTCTCACTCTTTGCCCCTGAGGGCCAAGGCCATAAGGCGTCTCAGTCCCCTCTTTTAGATTGCTCAGTCACTAGATTACTCACTCCTGCCCAATCCTTGCTCTGTGACTCTGAGGGAAGAGCTTGCTGGGGCAGTTCTCCCACAATGGTTCCGCTCAGGCCCACAGCTGAACACTGTTAGCTCCGTCTGGCTCAGCAGCTCAGTCTTGGGCCCTAGACAACCAACACTTAAAGTCCTCTGCACTCTTGCCCAAGTTCTCCCAAGGTAATTCAACTGAGTGCCAAGTCCAAAAAAACCAAAACATCTCACAGGTAAGGCCTTTCCAGTTTGCAGTCTCACTGTTGCTGTACTTACAGGATTAGACCGAATGAACACATGCAAACATGTGAGAACATGTTGCCAGTTCTCCACTGCTTTTGTCCTCCTCATGGGGTCCAGAAGTCTCACACTTACTCCCTATGTCCCCAAAGGGATTTTCCTGGGCAGATCCCGCCAGCCAGAGATGCCTGGAATCTTCTCTCCCCAGACTCACCATGCCCAGTTGCAAGGAAGCTGTTACTCGGCTGCCTCAAAGATCTTTTTTAATATTTAGCACAGTGGTTAGCAGACAGTGAATTGGATCTGAAGACATAGAATTTACTTCCTGAAGATCCTACTGTACATTGTCTCACCAGTATCTCTGTGTCCACTCACTTACAACTCCTTTTTGGAAGAATGAACTGGTTTATTAGTAATATTAGCAACGAATTTTATGAAGTATTTACTATGGTCCAGCCACTTCCATTTTGATTGGAGATAAAAAGGGAAACACCAAGCCAGGGCAACAATTTGAGGCTCTGTCTCAAAAAAAAAAAAGAGGAAGGGCTTTATTCACAGGCCAGGAGCCTACGACATAGAAGAATTCCAAATGGCCACACTGTCCAACTGGCTTCGTCTTTCCCTTTTTATCTCCAGTCAAAAAGTTCCAACCCATAGGTTCCTTTTTCATTGGTCAGTTTGAATCAAGCAGGAGATGCTATTCCAGCCCCCACAGAACTACAGGTTTTCATAGAAGTGTAAATTTCCAAGTTCCAGGAAGTTACATTTACAAATTTCCAAGAGGTGAGTCACCATGGAAAGGAGGCTGCAGGTAGGTGTATCCTTGTGGTCTCCTTGAGGAGACCTGCTCTCCTAGACATCGCCTTTCTCGAGTATCCTCTCTCATCTCCAGTCAATAACACCTCAGTAATAGCATATAAACCGCATCTGAGAACTCTTGGAGAAACTTTTCCAAGCATTTTATACAAATAGAAGAAGTTAATGGCTACTGAATATTCGGTGGTTATTCTGAGTCAGGCATTGGGCTAATAGGCATGTTATATGAATAAACTTGCTTGATCCCTCTGCTAACCCTGTGAATTAGATGCTATTAGTATCACAGTTTTTTGTGACTCAGAACCCAAAGTCAAACACAATTTGCCTTCCTAAGGAGGAAAATATGTTTGTGTGTGTGTTGTGTCTGTGTGTATGGGGGTGTGTGTGAAAAATCTCCTGCATTATTTTTTCTCAAAAATATGGTAAACACTTTTCTTGTTGAAAGAATTTAGTCAATATAATCTTTTCCTGATGATCCAGGTTTTTGTCATCCCATTAACTGTTGCTTCCCAACAATATATTTTATATCATATTGTAGATGTAGAAATCTTGAGCACTAACCCAAACCATGCTCTGAAAATAAATAAATCTTTTCTATCATCTCCTTTTCTCATCGTCTGTCTTTTCCCCATAGAATTAATATGACCTCTGGGCAAAGCAATATGGTTTCCTTTTACACTAAGGATGAGAACTTAGTTTATAATAAATCTGGCATTTTACGTAAGTGGATAAATTAACTAGTAAATAGTATTGGGACAACTGGGTGGCCAATGAGGGGGAAAAAAGAAAATGAATTTCTCTCTTATCCTTTCCAGCAAAATAAATATCAACTGAATCAAAAGACTTAAATGTGTGACTTGAGGACCATACCTTGATGGTTAGGACACTAGCCACATACCCCTGGGGCTGGTGGATTCAAACCTGGGCCAGGCCTGCTAAAAACAACAATGACAACTACAAAAAAAAAAAAAATAGCTGGGCGTTGTAGCAGGCACCTGTAGTCCCAACTACTTGGGAGGCTGAGGCAAGAGAATCACTTGAGCCGAAGAGTTTGAGATTGCTGTGAGCTGTGATACCACAGTATTCTACTGAGGGTGACATAGTGAGAATCTGCCTAAAAAAAAAAAAAAATTAAATGTGAAAAAGAAAAGATAAAAATACTGGAAGAAAATATGAAGTGATTTTGAAAAACCACTTTGAAGTAGGGAAGCTTTCTAAGCATGACACAAAACTCAGAACAATACAAAAGACTGATATACTTGATTCTCCAAAAAATAATTCTGGAGGTGGCGCCTATAGCTCAGTGAGTGGGGCGCCGTCCACATGCACCATGGCTGGTGGATTCAAACCCAGCCCAGGCCTGTAAAACAACAACAAAAAAAAATAGCCGGGTGTTGTGCTGGGAGTCTCGTTCCAGCTACTCAGGAGGCTTAGGCCAAAGAATCGCTTGAGCCCTGGAGTTGAAGGTTGCTGTGAGGTGTGACACCTCAGCACTCTATCCAGGGCAGCAAAGTAATACTCTATCTCAACAAAAAGATAATAAAAGTAATAATAATGATGATAATTCTTTTTTTTTTTTTTTTTAGACAGAGCCACAATCTATCACCCTGGGTAGAGTGCCGTAACGTCACAGCTCACAGCAACCTCAAACTCCTGGGCTTAAGTGATTCGCTTGCGTCAGCCTCCTGAGTAGGTGGGACTACAGCCACCTGCCATAACACCTGGCTATTTTTTAGCTGTAGTTGTCATTGTTTGGCAGGCCTGGGCCAGATTCAAACCTGCCAGCTTTGATGTATGTGGCTGGTACCTTAGCTGCTTGAGCTATGGGCGCCGCCAATAATAATTCTGATGTACAAATACCATGAACAGTGAAAGACATAAATGACAATCTGGGAAGAATATATTTACTCCACAGTTAAGTGTTAAGTAATATAGACCACACCTATAAAATATGACCTACAATGCAATAGGTAAATGGACAAGGGCAATGTCTCTGCTATCTTATATAGTACCTTTGAGATGGATCAGAAAAAGGGACCCACCAGGCAGTACACAGGATCAGTGAGCAGCGTGCTGCCAGATTGCAGCCTCCACTTGTCCTGTGGTCTTAGACTATTTAGTGGCATATGAATTGCATATCCAAATAGCAGCACAGTCAAAGACTTGACAAAAAGGCTCATTAAAAATGAAATACAGGCTCGGCACCTGTGGCTCAAGTGGCTAAAGCACCAGTCACATACACCCGAGCTAGCAGGTTCAAAGCCAGTCCGAGCCCGCCAAACAACAATGATGGCTGCAACCAATAAATAGCCAGGCGTTGTGGCGGGCGCTTGTAGTCCCAGCTGCTTGGGAGGAAGAGGCAGGAGACTCGCTTGAGCCCACGAGTTAGCAATTGCTGTGTGCTGTGATGCTAAGGCACTCTACCCAGGGCAATAGCTTGAGGCTCTGTCTCAAAAAAAAAAAAAAGAAAAGAAAAGAAATACAGGAGGGACAGTGCCTGTGGCTCAGTGAGTAGGGCACCGGCCCCATATATGGAGGGTGGCAGGTTCAAACCTGGCCCCAGCCAAAGTGTAACAAAAAGAAAATAGCCAGGTGTTGTGGCGGGCACCTGTAGTCCCAGTTACTCAGGAGGCTGAGGCAAAAGATTCACCTCAGTTCTAGAGATGGAGGTTGCTGTGAGCTGTTATGCCACAGCACTCCACCAAGGGCGACAGAGTCATACGCTGTCTCTAAAATAAATAAATAAATAAATGAAATACAGGCTCAGTGCCCATAGCGCAACCATTATGGCTCCAGACACATACACTGAGGCTGGCGAGTTCAAACCCTGCCCACGCCAGCTAAATTAACAATGACAACAATAAAAAATAGCTGGGAAAGAAAAATAGCTGGGCGTTGTGGCAGGCACCTGTAAACCCAGCTACTTGGGAGGCTGAGGAAGCAGAATCACTTTGAGCCCATGAATTTGTAGTTGCTATGAGCTATGACCCCACAGCACTCTACCGAAAAAAAAAATGGATTCTAGACCCAAATATAAAACCTTTAATTCTTTTTTTTTTAATTTTTTTAACCACAAAGGGTCAATAACCAGATAGAAGCTATAATTCTAAAACTTCTATAAGAAAATATAGGAGAAAATTTTTGTGATTTTGGGTAAAGTAGATTTCTTAGATACCACAAAAAAACAAACATGACCCATAAAGAAAATAAATGATCAATTGGATTTTATAAAAATTAAGAACTTATTCTTCTCAAAAGCCATGGTCAAAGAGGCTGAACAAGCCACAAGAGGGGGAAAGATATTTGCAAATTATATATCTGATACAGGCCTTGTATCAGGATATAAAAAGAACCCACTACCTCCACGCAAATCTCCACAATGGGTGTCTGCTTTGGAAACGCCCTAGAAGGTGTATCTTTTTCTAGGACTTACCCATAGTCTCTTCTATGGCTAGTACTCTCCTAAGAGTGCTCATAGACCCAGCAGGGTGTTTGTAAGCTGTATCCCCAACAGGCTATAATTTCAGAAAAGTCAGGAAGCTTGCTAGCAATGGCTACCTTAAAAGTAAACTAGCTGACTTTTCTTTGTTCTGACTCACTCAGCTTACTTTTTAATTTTCCTCTTTTTCTGGGGGTGCTTTCCTTGCTAAGAATGGGACCCCATCCTCCCAACAAGGCCAGGGTGACAGAGTGAGATTCTATCTAAAAAAAAAAAAAGAAAGAAAGAAAAAGAAAACAATTTGGCAGATTTTTAAAAAGTTAAATAAACACCTTTCATATGATCTAGCTATTCCACTTCTAGGTATTTACCTAAGGGAAATAAACTCATATGTTCATAAAAGACTTGTATACTTGCTACTTTTATTGTGCTAGCTACAAACTGAAAACAACCTAAATGGTGATCAATACATGCAAAGATAAACAAATTGTGGTATAATCAGCTAATGGAGTGCTATTCAGCAATAAGAGGGCTATTGATAGACACAATGACATGGATGGGTCTCATAATAATTTCACTGGGTGAAGCAAGCCAGATCTAAAAATAAACAAATAGCTGAGTAAGCAAATCAACAAAAGGTATTATGCTATTTACATAAGATTTTAGAAAATAAAGATCAATATGGTATATAGTAACATAAAATAGAACAGTGGGTGCATGGGGGTGATGAGGTAGAGGTAGAGGAAGGAAGGGTTTACAAAAGGGCACAGGAAACTTTTTGTCTTTTTGAGACACTTTATGTCGCCCTGGATAGAGTGCTGTGGCATCACAGCTCACAGCAACCTCCAACTCTTGAGCTTAAGTGATTCTCTTGCTTCAGCCTCCCAAGCAGCTGGGACTATAGGTGCCCGCCACAATGCCTGGATGATTTTTTTTTTGCAGTTGTCATTATTGTTCAGCTGGCCCAGCCTGGGTTCGAACCCGCCAACTCCCGTGTATGTGGCTGGTGCCATAACCACTGTGGTACAGGTGGCAAGCCTGGAACAAGGAAACTTTTGAGGGTGATGGATATGTTCATTATCCTGATTATAGTGATGGTTTCACACGAGTGTGTATGTCAAAATCTATATGTCAATTATAATAAAGCTGCCTCGAAAAACTATGGTGGGATATTTTTCACCTTAGATTAACATATATAAAACGAATCTGTGTTAAATGTAGATCCACATCTAAGGAATTTATTTTTGAGACAGACTTCACTTTGTTGCCCTCAGTAGAGTGCCGTATGTTATAGCTCACAGCAACCTCAAACTCTTGGGCATAAGCGATCCTCCTGCCTCAGCCTCCTGAGTAGCTGGGACTACAGGCGCCAGCCATAATGCCCAGTTATTTTTTGTTGCAGTTTGGCCGGGGCCGGGTTCAAATCCACCACCGTCGATATATGGGGCCAATGCCCTACCCACTGAGCCACAGCCACCGCCCTGGAGTAACTGTTTGTTTGTTTTTTGAGACAGAGTGTCAAGCTGTCATCCAGGGTAGACTGTTGGGACATCATAGCTCACAGCAACCTCCAACTTGGGCTCAAGCCATCCTCTTGCTTCAATTTTGCTATTTTTTAGTAGAGACAAGGTCTTGCTTTTGCTCAGGCTGGTCTCAAACTCGTGAGCTCAAACTATCCACCCATCTTGGCCTCCCAGAGTGCTAGGATTACAGGCATGAGCCACCATGCCCAAAGGAATAACTGTTTTAATATGGAATTCTCTGAGATATTTTAAGTAGAAAAAGATCAAGGCACAGAACAGTTGTATACAACCACTGGTGTTATTTGAAAAAAATACATATACTTATGTGGTTTTATGCATAGGTTATCTTTGAAATGTGGCTTATACATGGGGGATATCTTGATATCCTATGTATGTAATAAAAATGGTTGTCTCTGGGTTGAGCAAAATGGGGTTAGGATAGGGGAGAGAAGGGGAGAGAAGTAGGGAGGGTGGAAGAGTTTACTGTCTGCCACACACTTCTATTTTGTACCATGTGCATATATTCAGTTTAATCAACCAATTAAAAAAAATCTCTACTACTTCTGTATCAATGTTGACTTTAAATTCTGGCATCAGATAGGGGAGCGCTGTTAATTTCACTTAGACCGCCACATTAATTTCTTTCTCAAGTGGAAACACTGCCATCTTGTGGACTTTTAAGATAGTGCGGCTAACTATCACTAAAATAATCATTTCGCAGTTCTATTCCGTTTCGCCACACTCCACTCCATTCTTCTCAACGAATATTCGTTGAATAAATACTTTGGGCTTTTCTCGACTGTGTAAAAGTACTAAGTCTCAGTAATAGTCAGCCTCAGGTATCGAGCACCTGAGGCATTAGTTACTGAAACTATAGTCATGGTCAAAGTCGTGTGGGTCTGGAAGGGCATGCAGGAAATCGCCCTTCCAGAGGTAAAGGGAGTGATTGAGATAATTCAGGTTTCCCTAGGAGCACACAGTAGGCTGAGCGGTGGGGAAGTCTTCCTGAAACAAAGTGACATCTGAGCTCTGCAGGAGGAGCCAGAATTGACCGGATGAAAGTGAACGTAGTAGCTGGGATAGCATGGGGGCGCTTCTAGAACAGGGTTACTGCAGGTAAAGGGAACATTATGCAAATTCACAGAGGCAAGCGTGCAATTCTTTTCGCAACGCATATTGAAGGAACGGAGTATTCAGTTGGCCGAAGTGTAGAGTATGAGAGGCTAAGAGGTGAAAAATGAAGCTTAACCAGACAGGTTAAGGAACTTAACAGGTTCTCTCAGCAAGTACATGGAGCACCAAGAATTTGAACCCAGGACTCTACCGCTTCCACTTATTCTCACCATGAAGATTTTGTTCCATGAGCCTACTGCTCTGCTCCCCCCTAGGCCCCAAACTGGACCTCTACCCTCCCTCTTTCCCTTCTTGCCTCCTTTCTCTTTTTCCTTTTTTCCTTCCTTCCCTCTTCCCCTCTTGCCTTCCTTTCTTTTTTCCCCTTCTGTAGGGGGTAGATAGGTGGATCTCTTGGTGGGGCACCACACTTCAGTCCAGGGGAAAGCACACAGACCCCCTCCTTAAAAAGCCCATACTCTCTGTTAGTCGGAGAGATGGATTTGAGGTAGCTTCTCTTGGCAAGATGTCTGTGTATTAAAAATTCCTTCTTCCTTGGCAATCCTTGTTGCCTCAATAATTAGATCCTTGTGCAAAGAGCAGCTGGACTTAGACCAACGCACCCCCCACCCCCGTGGTTTTGACAACCCTCCAGCTCCAGTTGAGCACCCCCAGCTAATGGTCTGTGGTGCAGAGTTGAATCGTCCCCATCAAACATTGTCCAGAATAAATGATGATTGTTGTGTTAAGTCACTACATTTTGGGGTAAGAGTTTGTTACTAATTACGGTTAGTTACATAGCAATAGATAAGCGCCACAGCTGCTTGTGCGGCTTGCCTGGAAGTGAGAAGAAGGGAGAAGATATTTGCAAAAAATATAACTGAGAAAAGTCTTACATCTATGATTTAGTAGGGCTGCCATGAAAAAATACTACACACACTATAGATTTGGTGGCTTAAAGAGCACGCGTTTATTTTCTCCCAGTTAGGAAGGCTAGAGGTCCATGATTAAGGTACCCACAAGCTTAGCTCCTAATAAGGCTCTATTCCTGACTTGCAGATGGCCGCCTCTTCCTGCACTCTCAATGGCCTTTCTAGAGATGGAGTTCTGGTGTTTTGCCTTCGCCTCCGCCTCCTCCTCCTCTTCTTCTTTTTTTGAAACAGACTCTCAAGCTGTCATCCTGGGTAGAGTTATGTGGAGTCACAGCTCACAGCAACCTCAAACTCTTGGGCTTAAATGATCCTCTTGACTCAGCCTCCTGAGTAGCTGGGACTACAGGTGCCCGCCACAACGCCCAGCTATTTTTTTTGTTGTTGCAGTTGTCATTGTTTTTTTAGCTGGCCTAGGGGCAGGTTCAAACTCACAAGCCCTGGAGTATGTGGTCGGCGCCCTACCCACTGAGCTATGGGCACTGCCCAGTCTTTTCTTCTTTTTATCAGGATATGAGCCCTATCGGATTAGACCCTTAGGGTGGTGCCTGTGGCTCAGCGAGTAGGGCACCAGCCCCACATACCAAGGGTGGTGGGTTCAAAGTTGGCCCCAGCCAAACTACCACAAAAGATACGTGGGCATTGTGGTGGCCCCGGCTACTTGGGAGACTAAAGCAGGAGAATCCCCTAAGCCGAGGAGTTGGAGGTTGCTGTGAGCTGTGTGATGCCACGACACTCTACCGAGATGAGCTCATTTAACCTTACTACCCTTCTAGGCCCTGTCTCCTTTTTTTGTTGTTATTTTTTACAGACAGACTCTCACTTTATCACCCTAGGTAGAGTGCTGTGGAGTCACAGCTCACAGCAACCTCCAGCTCTTGGGCTTAGGTGATTCTCTTGTCTCAGCCTCCCACATAGCTGGGACTACAGGCACCTGGCACAATACATGGCTATTTTTTTGTGGCAGTTTGGCTGGAACCAGGTTTGAACCCTCCACCCTCAGTATGTGGGCCCGGCGCCCTACTCACTGAGCCACAGGCACTGTCCTAGGCCCTGTCTCTTAATACAGTCACCTTGGGAGTTAGGGTTACAACATAGAATGTGGGGGGATGCAAGTCAGTCCCTAACATCCTAGAATATGATAAGAATTCTGGCTTGGCATCTGTAGCTCAGTGGTTAGGGTGCCCACCACATACACCAGGGCTGGCAAGTTCGAATCTGGCCCTGGGCCTGCTGAACAATAATGACAACTACAACAAAAAATAGCCAGGTGTTGTGGCAGGCACCTGTAGACCCAGCTACTTGGGAAGCCGAGGCAAGAAGATCACTTAAGTCAAAGAGTTTGAGGTTGTTGTGAGCTACGATGCCATGGCACTCTACCAAGGGCGACATAATGAGACTCTGTCTCAAAAAAAAAAAAAAAAAAAAAGGCTCGGCGCCTGTGGCTCAAGCAGCCAAGGCGCCAGCCACTTACACCTGAGCTGGCAGGTTTGAATCCAAACAACAATGACAACTACAACAAAAAATAGCCAGGCACCTATAGTCCCAACTACTTGGGAGGTGGAGGCAGGAGACTCACTTGAGTCCAGGAGTTGGAGGTTGCTGTGAGCTGTGATGTCACAGCACACTACCTAGGGTGGCAGCTTGAGGCTCTGTCTCAAAAAAAAAAAAAAAAAAGAATTCCTACAAATAAATGTTCTAAATAGACAAAATACTTGAACAAGCACTTTATAGAAGAAGGAATCCAGGGCAGCGCCTGTGGCTCATCGAGTAGGGCACTGGCCCCATAAACTGAAGGTGGCGGGTTCAAACCCAGCCTTGGCCGAACCCGAACTGCAAAAACAGAAAAATAGCCGGGCGTTGTGGCAGGCGCCTGTAGTAGCTACTCCGGAGGTCGAGGCAAGAGAATCGCCTAAGCCCAGGAGTTGGAGGTTGCTGTGAGCTGTGAGACGCCACAGCACTCCACCGAGGGCGATAAAGTGAGATTCTGTCTCTACCAAAAAAAAAAAAAAGAGAGAGAGAGAAAAGAAGGAATCCAGAGGGCCAATAAGTATATGAAAAATTATTGATTTTAGGAATCCTTAGAGAAATGCAAGTTAAAATCTGTTGCAACGGGCGGCTCCTGTGGCTCAACGAGTAGGGCGCCGGCCCCATATACCCAAGGTGGCGGGTTCAAGTCCGGCCTCGGCTGAACTGCAAAACAAACAAACAAACAAACAAAAAATAGCCGGGCGCTGTGGCGGGCGCCTGTAGTCCCAGCTACTCGGGAGGCTGAGGCAAGAGAATCGCCTAAGCCCAAGAGCTGGAGGTTGCTGTGAGCAGTGTGACGCCACGGCACTCTACCCAGGGCGATAA
>CAUYON010028373.1:0-19870 GCA_963573935.1 Arctocebus calabarensis
ACCCCCCACAGACAACAATTGGAAAAGGAAAATCAAACCTTCCCACAACCACACACCCAGGATACCACTTTGTATAGTCCTCGGGTGATTGGCCCAGTCCAAGAGGTCCAAATCAATTGTCCCAGTCAGCACCGGTCTCAGGTGGGAGAGTTCAAAACTAATTGGGAGATTCTTTGTAAGCATTATTATTTGCAAGTCTAGCCATACCCAGGGCCCAAAATCATCCCTATCCTTACTGAAGTTTGAAGAGGACAGCTGCCAATAATTAGTGTCAAATTGCAACTGGGAATGAATTTGAAATCCTGAAACCTCTCTACTCAAGACCAAGGCCTTTTTTTTGCCTTGGTCATTTCATTAGTCTATAAATAAAAAGGCCTTGTACTTTGAAGAGTTGAATATTGTAGATATCACTTATTTTTATTACTTTATATAAGAATTAAACATATATATGAGAAAAAATATCTATAACCATTATGAAAGTTGAGAGAAAAGAATCTCTTGAGAATATAGTGAAATGTCTCAGTTGTGACATGAGTCTCATGTATTTTTACAAAGAGAAGTGGGCCAAGTTGAGATGGGAAGATGGCTGACCAAAGACACCAGCTGCCAGAGCATCTCAGTAGGAAGGAAAAGTTTGGGTTAAAAGAGAAAAAAAAAAAAGCAAACAAATAAGCATAGATCATATGTACTATGAAGGAAGCATGCAAAACATGCAAGAGATTCCATGGGAAGGAGTTGTGGGGCAGAACAAGATATTGGTAGAGAGCAAAGATTAAACCAGACATATCAGTATAATTCACACTGTTAAGAAGAGTATAGGGCTGGAGAATGAGAAAGGATTTCAATGACATCAATACTTCCTCACCAAAGAGAGATAGACATGCCTACCCACATGGTTCATCGCTGGTATGGCATACAAACAACTAACAACTGAGAAAGTCACCACACTAGTATATCTATAACCAAGGCATCTATCCCGAACCTACATTATAATTAAAGCACCCATAAGCAAAGCCAAAGCTTTTTATCCAACATATGATCTAAACACATCTGTATGAGTGTGTGTGCATATGTGTGAAGCATCATCTAAACAACAACAATAGTCCAAAAAAAAAAAAGAAGAAACGGCTGCTCTGTATTTGAAGGAATCAGTGTCAGAACTCCAGAAGTATGAAAAATCAGAGTGAAAGATTACCCCCAGAAAGGTTACCAGTTGTATAGCAATGCATGTCGGGCAAAATTTAAATATGGAAATGACAGATCAAGATTTCCAATTCAGGAAATGAATGAAAAATTCACTAAAGATACTGATATATTTAAAAAATAAAACTTTTGGAAATGAAAAATTCATTTAAGGAAATACAAAACACAAGAGAAAGTTATAAGAATAGACTAGATCAGACAGATGAAAGAATCTCAGAGCTTGAAGACAATTCTTTCAAATTTCTTCAGTCAGTCAAAAATGAAGAACAGAGAATTAAGAGGAATGTATAAAGCAGGGATCCTTAAACTATGGCCTGCGGGCCACATGTGGTGGTGTGAATTGTATTTGTTCCTGTTTTGTTTTTTACTTCAAAATAAGATATGTGCAGTGTGCATAGGAATTTGTTCATAGTTTTTTTTTTTAAACTATAGTCTGACCCTCCAATGGTCTGAGGGACAGTGAATTGGCCACCTGTTTAAAAAGTTTGAGGACGCCTGGTATAAAGCCTACAAAAAATATACGATATGAAACAGCAAAATATAAGAATTATAGGCATCTCTGAAGGTAAAGAAGAATATGCAAAATGGCTGGAAAACCTGTTTGAAGGAATACTTGAAGACAACTTCTTTGGTCTTGCTAGAGATTTATATAGCCATGTACAAGAAGCTCAGTAAACACCCAGGAGATTCATCACAAAGAGGCAATCACCAAGGCACACAGTCATCAGACTGTTTATGAGCCAAAAGATGAAAATATAAAGTAACTTACAAAGGAAAACCCATCAGGCTAACTATAGCATTCTCAACTGAGTCCATACAAACCAGAAGGGAATAAGTCTCCATCTTCAGTCTTCATAAACAGAAAAAAACTTCCAGCCTAGAATTTTGTATCCTGCAAAACTAAATCTCATTTATGCAGGAGAAATAAAGACTTTTGTAGACAACCAAGCACTATGGGATTTGGCAAGACCAGACCTACCCTATAGGAAATACTCAAAATTGCATTATACATGTCTGCACAATAGTCACTCACTAGTGTAAAACAATGCAAAAGCTAAGGCTTAGCGCTCATATAAAACAAAAGGTAAAACAAAGCAAAAAAATACTACCCAACAGGATGAACAGAATAGCACCTCATGTATCAATTCTATCTACCAATATGAATAGTTTGAATTTCCCACTGAAAAGATGGAGGCTAGCTGCATGGATAAAAAAATACATGACAAATATCAGTTGTCTTCAGGAAACACATCTAACTCCTAAAGATTCATACATATGCAAGGTGCAGGGATGGACAAAAGTATTCCATGGAAATGGAAACCAAAAGAGGGCAGGTGTAGCCATTCTCATATCAGATAAAATTGAATTTAAAGAGTAAAGAAAGGCAAAGATGGTCATTATAGTACCATAGTAGAGGGAGCAATTCAACAGTAAGAACACAACAATTCTAACACAGGAGTGCCCACATTCATAAAGCAATCACTAGAAGAGAGACAAACAACCGCATTGTAACTGCTGAGGAATTCAACACCCTACTGACAGAACTGGACAGATCATCTAAGCAGAAAATAAATACCGAAAAAATGGGCCCAATAGGCATTTACAAAACATTTTTACTGAAAACCTACTGATTATACATTCTTCTCATAGGCACATGGAACATTCCCCATTATGATCATCAAATGTTAAAAAACAGAAATTATACCATGTATCTTCTCAGACCACAGTGGAATAAAACTAGAAATCAACTCCAAAGGAAACAGTCAATTATATACAAAGTCATGGAAATTAAACAATGTGCTGCTGAATCAATGATGAAATTAAGAAGGAAATCATAAGATTCCTTGAACTGAATTACAAAAGGGACAAAAGCTATACAAACCTATGGGGTTTATCAAAAGCAGACACAAGGAGAAAATTCACAGCCTTAAAAGCCTACATTAAAAAGACAGAAAGATTTCAAAATAACAATCTAATGACATGTCCCAAGGAATAAGAAAAGGAAGAGCGAACCAAACCCAAAGCCAGAAAAAGAAAAGAACCAACTAAGGTCAGAGCAGAAACAAATAAAATGGAAAACAAGAAATAATAGAGAAAGTCAATGAAACAGAAAGTTATTTGAAAAGATCAATAAAATTAATAGACCTCTGGCTAAAGTAACCAGGAATAGAAGAGAAAGAATTCAATAAGCTCAATCAGAAATGAAAAGGAGGATATTACAATCTGTACCACAGAAATAATAAAATTTCTCAATAAAATATTAGCAATTCAGCCATAAGAAGAGATGGAGACTTTACATCTTTTATGGTTACCTGGATGGAGTTGAAACACATTATCCTTTGTAAAGTATCTCAAGAATGGAAGAAAAAGAAAAATATCCAATGTACTGAATACTAATATGAAATTAACATATACACAAGTACATACCACATGAATGATAAAACACAAATATAATCTAGCAAGAGGGAGGAAGGGGGAAGGGGAGAGGAGAATTGGCATGATCTCACCTAATGTGCACAATATGAGGGTGTTCAGCGAGCCTCCCCCAGTGAAAGGCTCAACTACAAATTGAACTTTACCTAAGAACTGAAAACAATGTAACCTAAATATTTGTACCCTCATGTTAATTTGAAATAAAAAAAATACTAGCAAACTTAATTTAATAGCACATAAAAAAATAATCAACCATGACCATGTGGGCTTCATTCCAGGGATGCTAGGATGGTTCATCATATGTAAATCAATGACTATGATTAATGACATCAACAGAAGCAAAAACAAAGCTCATATGATCATCTCAATATATGTAGGAAAAGGATTACCTTCTAAGAAGGCATAAGGGGTCAGCATCTGTGGCTCAGTGGGTAAGGCGCTGGCCCCATATGCTGAGGGTGGTGGGTTCGAATTCAGCCCCTGCCAAACTGCAACAAAAAAATAGCCAGATGTTGTGGCAGAAGCCTGTAGTCCCAGCTACTTGGGAGACTGAGTCAAGAGAATCGCCTAAACCCAGGAGTTGGAGGTTGCTGTGAACTGTGACGCCTCGGCACTTTACCCAGGGCGATAAAGTGAAACTCTGTCTCTAAGAAAAAAAAAAAGGCATCTTGCTTTAGGTGTGGGTTGTGCATCAGGAGAAATGATACCACCTGGGAGCTTGTTAGAATGCAGAATCTCAGGCTCCATCCAAAACTTGAATTAGAAACTCTGGTGATGTGGCCCAGAAATCTGTGCTTTACAAAGGCCTGCGGGTGATTCTGATTCATGGTAAAGTGTGAGAATTTCTGCTTTAAGGGACAGGTATCTCTTATTGCTCCTGTCTACCTGCCAAAGCTAACATTCTTCCTGGGAATATTGTTGCTGTGACCTGAGACCTGAAGACACAAACTATAATTAGTTGGGAAATATATAAGAGCAATATATTTTTTCTCATTTTTATGTAGGTTCATAATAATTCCTCAGTGATGGGAAGGAGTTCTGGAATGATTAAAACACAGAAATTTGCATTAGGCTTGGAATCTTATAAGCTAAGAAAATGAGCTATTAATATAATTTGTTAGCTGATGGATTATGGTGACTTTTTTCTCTTTTTTTTAGTGTATAATTCACATTTTATGCTGTGCCCTGGTGAGGAAGATTGACTATGGCTGGGTGGTACCTGTGACTCATCGAGTAGGGCGCTGGCTCTATATACCAAAGGTGGCGGGTTCAAACCCGGCCCTGGCCAAACTGGAACACAAAAATAGCCAGGTGTTGTGGCAGGCGCCTATAGTCCCAGTTACTTGGGAGGCTGAGGCAAGACAATCACTTAAGCTCAGGAATTGGAGGTTGCTGGGAGCTGTGTGACGCCACAGCACTCTACCGAGGGCAATACAGTGAGACTTTGTTTCTACAAAAAAAAAAAAAGATTGACTATGGCCACTATTGCTTTGAGCTGGTTAAATTACACAAGTGCTTTTGGATCTTGAAAAACATTAAGAAAATTCTAATAGCTGTTAGAATAAAAACACTAAAAGTTTTCTTTTGGAGAATAGGATGAGGATTCAGGCATTCAGGTGAGAAACCAGGGAAGAAGAAGAGGAGGTTAAACAAAAGAACTCTGATAAAAGTGCTTTTTCTTTTATGGCATAAGTGAAAGTCCACATACTCTTAGATTTTTAATACCCAAATTACCAAACAAAAAATCTCCATTATGCATCCCAATTGTTTTCTCTTAGTCATTACCTGTCACAGTGGCAATTTCCTTATGCATCATGTACATTACATAGGAATTTCTCTTCATGGCCAAGACTCTTCAATTCCCCAAATCTACTTTTCACTTTGTGAAAGAAGTGATTTTCTTTGAAAATGATTTCTAATTTTCCTAAATTTAAGCCAGGAAGTCAGATGAATTGCTAGAATAAATTCTTGCCTTCTTCTTTTAGTTATCCAAAACTAGCTACTTAGTGGACCCTCCGAGATAAATTTTGAAATATGATATACTGTTATTTCCATTTCAGGTAGCTTAAAAATACAGTGTTTTATTACTTATAATGAATCTAAATTTCTCAGTATGTTTCCTTTCCTCCAGGGATATTGTCACATCTATGCTGTCTAGAGAAAGTAAGAAGTTTTAGACAATGCTTGAAATTTAAGGGAATAAACAAGTACTTCAGCAAATTTACAAAAGGATTCAATGGGTTGAACCACTCTTCTGAGTTAATGCTTTCTTGACACATTCTTAGGAAGATGAAACAAAAAATTTTCAAGTAGTTTAGATCACTTAAAGTTGCTGCAAGTTACTATTGCCTTTGAAGAAGTTTCTGAGTGGCCTTTCTCTGGTTAGCTCAGTGAAATGAGAGAGGGTTGATGGACTTTTACTGATATTGGAAAACAGTAAAACAAATATATCCTACAGATGAAACATTAAATTAAATTCCCATTATGTTATCTTTGGTGGCTGTCCTGTGTTAGTGAAGAGCCCCTTGGCATTTCTTCGAAGCAATATCTGATATCTCTGGTCTCTAGGCCAACATTAGTTTTCCTTTTCTTTTTCCTTTTATAGCCAGACTTACAGCACAGAGCTTTTTAATTTTCCTACTTTGGTCACTATTTTACTCATAGATGTCTTTCAATTTCCAAAGTAAGAAAAGTGATTTTTAAAAAATATGTATGTGCTATTTAAACATTAGATAGAAAGATTTATAGTCTGAGCAGAGAGATCCAGGAAATTCAAGTTCTATTGGATGATGTTTTTTAAAAGCAGTCTACATATGTAGTCAAAGTAGAATATTCTGTTTTATAAGCAAACAAAGTCCACAGTTGAGTACAGCATGTTAACTCACTCGTTGAGGCTGAGTAATCTCCTGGGAAATTGTCTCCTTTGCTCCCAGGGTCTTCTCCTTTTCAATCTGTTTCCCACATGGCCACCAGGGTTATCAAAACACATTTGCTTGCTCCATTTCTTTGCTTCTGACATGTTGATTTTGCATTGCTAGCAGGATAAAGTCATAATATTCCGGTTATCATAGAACATAAATCTTTTCCTAAGTTAATCCTAAATTCCGACATAATTTTCCTATTCTTATACACATATTTTCTGTGTTCCAGCCACATTCTTTCTGTTTGCTGAACATTCCATGCACTGGAACAGTCAGGTGTTTGTTTCATGCTTTATGACATTTGAGTAAAATTTCTTCCTTCGGACCTGTGAGAACACTAAAATGCCATGTAATAAACAGAGAGTGATCTTAGTTCTCAAATTAGTCAAAGTTTCTAATCTCCAAGCCCCTTTCCAGAAGCGGAATGTCTCTCTGCCACTTGGGGAGGGATTGGGGGCAGTATACGTAGTGTCTACAAATTTTGTGCCTAACGGCCTTATATTTAGACATTGTGTTTGCTATGCCTTCTGCAAAGGGGTAAGCAACAACTTACCTCTCAAAACAGAACCTGAGGTAAGGGAGTTTTGATTAGAAAGTACCATGGGCTGATAAGTTTTACTCTACTAATGGTGTTCCACCATCTTGTTGTCCCACCTCTCCATCAGAATGGTGACTCTGGCCACAGCGGTCCAGCATGGGTAGCAGATGACCCCTCTGTCATCTATCACGTAATGGAGTGAGTGATGCCAGCTTCTCGACTTTGCACCATTTGGGCACATTACGAACCCTATCTTCAGACAGATGGCAGAGACATAATAGACAATGTATGGATATTGCCTGCCATATTATTTGATAGCAAATAAAGGACTAGTAAGTCCCTTGTAAGTACACCATGCCTCTGCAGTTTTTTTCATCAAAAAGAATTACAGAACAGCCAAAGAGAAAAAGCATTCCAGTTTTGCAGAACTAAGAGTACATTTTGTTCCTTTTGTATAAGATTAATAATTTCCCATTTTCTGTCCGATCACCTGTCCCTTTTGAGATTTTCTGATCTTTCCTCTCCATCATGGGGACTATCTCTTTGCTGCATTGTGTCCCTGGAACTCTTTTGTGTTTACTCCTGTTACAGAGGTTTCATATTATGCCATTGTTATTAGCTCATATGTTTCCCCCACTAACCTGTCTCATCCACATTGATATCTTCAGCACTTAGTATCGTTTATGACCTGAGGAAGCTTTCAACAAATATTGACTGAATGAAAGACATAGCAGAAATGAACAAAAAGAAGTTAATTAAACCAGCTCTTAGTTCCACTGTTTTTAAATATCCTTCTTGTGTTTTGTAGGTAGAGGCGAAGTAATTTTTATTACATCTAATTTATTTCTATTTAACTTTTGTGTTTTTAGAAGCACTGTGCTTAGTACTTTGAGGGACACGCAGTTATCCAAATTCCTGATTAATTCTGGAAACACTTCTAATATGTGCTGTTAAAAATAGTAGCGGGACTAAATTAATTTGGATTGAAGTAAATTTTTCTCAAATGTTTTGAAAAGAATTGAGCAAGTTGGCAGACATATGCATTCAGTAAACAAACATTTACTGAACACAAACTATGGGTCAGGCTTGATGTCTGGGTAATAAAGATTAACATTACAATAACACATAATCTTTGTTTATGGAAATTACAATTTAGTGGATGATAGTGATTAGAAAAATATATATGGAAATAATTTAAAAGGTTAAGTGCTAGGAAGAAAATTGTTGAATATAATGATGACATTTTTTGTCTTAGAAAGAAAGAGTATTTGGAAGTAGATTAACTGAAAATGTAGATAAGAAAAGTAATTGGAAATGTATCTAGGATACCTTGAAATCTTAGCAAATGCTATATAATAAAAATCCTTCAGTTATCGTTAAAGGTATTAATAAATAAAATGTTACAGAAAACATTTTGATGAGAGGAATGAATTAATGTATTAATTTTCTATTGAAATTTTTATTTATGGTATCTGTAGAAACAAAACTCACATGTCAATAACATCCAGGGGAGAATAACTATATTTCTAGCTACTCTGCAGTTTCTCTGTCATTTTCTCTTCAATATTGTTTTATTACAGTGACAACTGAATTGGAAACCTGTTGAAGAATTTTATTATCTTTTAAAATCTGTTGTCAAAGACAGTGGAGGCTGAATGCTTCTTGGTAGATGCCAACAGTTATAGGGAGTGTACAGAAATATGCATCTATTTGTCTATTCATTTAAGCATCCTCATCAGTCACATACCTAGAAAGGATAGGTGTAGTTGAAAGACAGTAACACATCACTCATTAGGGATGACTATTAATAGCTATTTGGTCCAATTTTGTAGGCTCTGGTAATTTTTTGAGTACTTTTTGGCTTTTTTCCTAACTGGAACAGCATTTATGAGATCCAGAAAGACCCACATCTGAAATTTAAAGAAAATATTTCAAGGGAGGATGATATGTGCATCCTTTATCAGTTATTCTTTCTAGGCACTTTCATTTTTTTTTTTTTTTTAAATTTCACATTAATGTGACAACAAACAACCAGGTCTCTACCTTCATTAGGTGGAGTCCTTCTTGTAGTTGTGTCCCACATCCAAAAAATGTGCCACACACCCCTTCATTGTGCCCATTAAGTGGGAGCACCATAACACTCCCACCTCACTCTCAGCCCCTTCCCTCATTCCCTTTACCACAACTTGAACTGAAATGAGTTTTTCTCCTTGGTAAGTGTTAATTAGATTGTCTGCTGGCTTCTTGTTAGTATTGAACACATTGGATATTTGCTTTTCCATTCTTGTGATACTTCACTAAAAGAATGTGTTTCAACCCCATCCAGGTTAATACAAAAGATGCAAAGTCACCATCTTCTTTATGGCTAATTAGTATTCCATGGTGTACACAATACTACAGTTTGTTAACCCATTGATTGGGCATTTAGGTTGTTTCCACATCTTAGAACTCGTAAATTGAGCTGAGATAAGCAATCTAGTGCAAATGTCTTTGTGATAAAATGATTTTTTCCTTCTGGGTAGATGCCTAGTAGTGGGATTGCAGAATCCAATGGGAGGACAAATTCGAGTCCTTGGAAGATTCTCTTTACTTCTTTCTAAAAAGGCTATATAGTTTGCAGTCCCACCAACAGTATGAAAGTATTCCCCTCTTTCCACATCCATGCCAGTGTCTGCAGCTTTGAGACTTTGTAATATGGGCTCACAAAGGGAGTTAGGTGATATCTTGGGGTGGTTTTGATTTAGATTTCTCTGATGATTAGGGATGATGAGCATTTTTTTTCATAAGTTAGTCAATCATCTGTCTTATTCAGAGAAGGTTCTGTTCCCGTCTCTTGTACAGTGATAGATGGTATTGTTTGCCCTTTTTTTTGTTGTTGTTTAATTTGAGTTCTCTGTATACCTTATACCTTAGTTAGCAAATCTTTGGTAGACTCATAACATGCAAATATCTTTTCCCATTCTGAAGGTTGTCTATTTGCTTTTATTGTTGTGTCCTTACCTATGCAGAAGCTTTTCAGCTTAATTAAGTCTCATTTGTTTCTTTTTGTTGTTGTGATTGCCAGTGAAGTCTTCTTTATAAAATCTTCCCCCAGGCTGACATCCTCAAGAGTTTTTCTAATATTTTCTTCTAGGAGTTTTATTGTTTTCGTACCTTATATTTAAATTTTTTATCCATCTTGAGTCATTTTTTTAAAGTGGTGAAAGGTGTGGATCCAGTTTCAGTCTTCTACATGTGGTTATCCAGTTCTCCCAGCACCATTTATTAAATAGCAATTCTTATTTCCACTGTGTGTGTTTGTTCAGTTTATCAAAGATCACATGGGTATAAGAGACCAGATTTATCTCTTGGTTTTCTATTCACTTCCAAATATCTAAGTCTCTATTTTTGTGCCATTACCATGCTGTTTTGATCACTGTGGATTTACAGCCTAAAGTCTTGTAGAGTGATATCTTTGGCTTTATTTTTATTACTAAATGTTGCCTTGGCTATATGGGTTTTTTTCTAGCTCCTTATGAAATGAAGAACTATTTTTTCCAATTTTTTAAAGTATGGTATTCGTATTTTAATGGAGATTGCATTGAATCTGTAGGTTGCTTTGGGAAGTATAGGTATTTTAACAATGTTGATTCCTCCCAACCAGCAACATGGTATGTTCTTCCGTTTGTTAATGTCTTCTGCTATTACTTTTCTTAGGGTTTCGTAATGCTCTTTGTTGAGGTCCTTCACCTATTTTGTTAGGTAAATTCCTATGTATTTCATTTTTTTTTGAAGCTACTATGAAGGAAATTGTGTCTTTGATTAGCTTCTCAACTTGGCTATTGTTAGTATATACAAAGGCTACTGATCTGAGCACATTGATTTTATACCCTGAGTTGTAATTGTATTTCTTGATCACTTCCAGGAGTCTTGTGGTTGAATCTTTGGGATTCTCTAAGTATATAATAAAGTCATTGGCAGGAGCAGGAGTTTGGCCTCCTCTGCCCCCATTTGGATGCCCTTGATATCTTTCTCTTGCCTGATTGCATTGGCTAGAACTTCCAGCCCAATGTTGGATAATAGTGGCAATAGTGTACATCCATGTCTAGTTCCAGTTCTAAGTGGAAAAGCTTTCAGTTTTACTCCATTCAGTGTGATATTAGCTTTGGGTTTGTTGCGGATGGCTTCAATCAGTTTCAGAAGTGTACCACCCTTGCCTATGTTCTTAAGTGTTCTTGTTAGAAAAGGATGCTGACTTTTGTCAAATTCTTTTTCTGTATCTATTTAAAGGATCTTACAGTCTTTGTTTTTCTCCTATTCATGTGGTGAATTACAGTTGTCGATTTGAGGATGTTAAACCAGCCTTGTATCCCTGGGATGAAGTCAACTTGATCAAGATGTATAACTTTTTAAATGTTTAGCTGTAAGCTATTGGCTAAGATTTTATTGAATATTTTTGTATCAACATTCATTAGTGAAAGTCGTAGTTCTCCTTTTTAGTTGGGTGTTTCCTGGTTTTGGTATTGGGGTAAAGTTTGCTCCATAGAATATGTTGGAGAAGGTCCCTTTTTTCTTAGTGTTTTGTAATAGTTTCTGTAGTGTAGGCATGAGCTCTTCTTTGAAGGTTTGACAGAATTCTGGTGTGAAGTCATCTGGTTCAGGGTTTTTGTATTGTTGGAAGAATTTTATTGTTTCTTCAATTTCAGTGCTTGATATTGGTTGTTCAATAGATCTATTTCTTCGTGACTAAGTCTAGGGAGATGGTGGGATTCAGTTATTGGTCCATTTCCTCCACATGGATAAATTGTTGGGCATAGAGTTTCTTTTAGTAGTCAGAGGTAATTCTTTGTATCTGTATTATATCTGTTGTTATTTCCCCCTTTTCATTTGTGATTGAGAGTATTCAAAATTTTACTGTTCTATTTCTAGTTAATCTGGCCAAAAGTTTATTTAATTTATTTTTTAAAGAACCAATTCTTTGTTTCATTAATTTTCTGAATGATTCTTTTGTTTTCTATTTCATTTATTTCTGATTTAATTTTGGCTATTTCTTTTCTCCTGCTACATTTGAGATTAGATTGTTCTTTCTTTTCCATTTCCTTAAGATGATTCATTAGGTTGTGCTTTCTTTCCGGTTTTCAGATGTGGGCATCTAATGCAATAAATTTTCCTCTTAGGACTGTTTTTCCAGTTTTCCACCGGTTTTGGTAACTTGTGGCTTCATTGTTGTTGTGTTTGAAGAATTTAACAATTTCCTCCTTTATCTCCTTCTTGAGCCAACTTGTCATTCAACATAAGGTTGTTTTTGATGCCTTTGCGTGGGGATAAAAATTTTTGTTGGAGTTGAGCTCCACCTTCATTCCCTTGTGGTCTGAAAAGATACAAGGTATAATTTCAATTCTTTTGATTTTATTGAGGCTTGATTTGTGTTCTAGTATATGATCTATTTAGTAATATGTTCCATGATGGAGGAGAACATGTATTTCTTAGCTTTGGGGTGGTATGTTCTGTATATGTCTATTAAGAACAATTTTTCTAGGGTCATGTTTAAGTAGGTCTCTATATCTTTGTTTAGTTTCTGTTTAGAAAATGCATAAGCATAAGTGTTGATTGAAAAAAACTATTGACTTTGGTAAAAGGTAATCTTTACTTCAACTGAGACTAGCTCATGAGCACATTAACTCCACTAGTAATAGGTAAAGTGGAGTGAAGTATTTTACAATTTGGTTTACTATTATATATAAATGCTCTGTATTAAAAAGTTCCTAAGCAACAGATACTGGCATGAATGCACAGGGAAATAAACTCTTATTATACACTGTTTGTGGGACTGCAAACTAGTGCAACCTTTGTGGAAAAACTTGGAGATACCTCCAAGAACTGAAAGTAGACCTACTATTTGATTTTGTAATCCCACTGCTTGGTATATACCCAAAGGAAAAAAGGTCATTTTATAAAAAAGACACTGTACTCAAATGTTTATAGCAGCACAATTGCAAAGATGTGGAAACAATTCAAGTACCTACTAGTGCATGAATGGATTAATAAAATGTGGTACAATGCATACTATGGAGTACTAATCAGGTATAAAAAATGGCAATTTAGTATCTTTTTGGGCAATATGGAGGCAATTGGAAACCATTCTTCTAAGTGAAACACCACAAGAATGGGGAAAGAAACTCAATACCAAATTGGAACTAATTGATCAATACTTAAGTACACATGTGGTATACATATAGCACTTTTAAAAAAATCTACTCATATATTGATGGGCACTTGAATTGTTTCCATATCTTTGCACTTGTGAGTTGTGCTATTATAAACATTTGAGGGCAGGTATCTTTTTTAGAAAACATTTTTTTCCTTAGTATAAATACCCAGTAGTGGAATTGCTGGATTGGATGGTAAGTCTACTTTCAGTTCTTTGAGGTATCTCCATACTACTTTCTGTAGAGGTTGTACTACTTTACAGTCCAACCAACAGTGTGTTAGTGTTCCTATTTCTCTGCATCCATGCCAGAATTTGTTATTTTGAGACTTAATGTTAAAAGCCATTCTCACTAGAGTTAAGTCTCTCACTGTGGCTTTGGTTTGCATTTTCCTAATGATTTGAGATGTTGAGCATTTTTTTCATATATTTTTGGCAAAAATGTCAATACAATCCTAGCAAGCTGAATTCAGCTACACATAAAAAAAAAAATTTATGACCACATTAGGCTTCATCTCAGAGATGCAAATATGTTTCAAGGTATGCAAATCAGTGTGCTTTTACTTTGCATTTCCCTGATGATTAGTGGTATTGCACATTTTCCATATTTTATTGGTCATTTGTCTATCTTCTTTTGAAAAGCTTCTCTTCATGTCTTTTGCCCACTTTTAACAAGATTTTTTTGTTTTTTTCTTGCTGACTTGCTTGAGTTCTTTGTAGATTTTGGTTATTAGCTATTTATTGGATGTATATTTTGTGAATAGTTTCTCTCATTCTGTAGGTTGTCTATTTGCTCTGTTAATGGTTTTCTCAGCTGTGCAAAAGGCTTTTAAATTAATCAAGTCCATTTTGTTTATTTTTCTTGTTGCTTTATTTGAGATTGGGGTCTTAGTCATAAACTCTTTACTGAGGCTGTTATATAGAAAACTTTTTACTACATAATCTTGTAGACTTCTTTGGTTTCATATCTTACATTAAGTTCTTTATTCATCTTGTATTAAATTTTGTCAGAGATGTGGATCCTGTTTTATTCTTCAGGAAGTGACTAGTTTTCCAGCATCATTTATTGAATATAGCTTCTTTTTCCCAGTATATAGAATCTATGTTACAATAATCTAAAAATGTTTCCTGCTATTCAGATTCTAAAACTTATTTCATAATTGTTCTGTGTAGCTCTGGTTCTACTTTTCCAAAATAGATATTGCTATAATGTGCTAATCTAAGTTTAAGGGAAAGTGCTGGATCTAAATTTTCTACGACTTCCCTGCCTGCTGCTGTCAGCACCATAGCGTTAATGTTTTGTATTAACACTGTGAAGGAAATTTATGAAAGTAATTATTTCTCTGTTTCTTATATTAGAGCTGGTTATCTCAATTCTTGCTTGGTGGGAGATGTGTTCCCTGCCATCATTTGATTCTTGGTCCACAGCTTTAAATTGCGTAGAGGAGAAGATGATTACAAATGGCTCCTTCCTGTGGCATCCCTTACTCTTCTTCTAACAAAGAGTTTCTTAGGTTTTTCTCATCAGTTTTGCCTTGTGTTGCAGTCTAAGAGAGATTTCTTATCTTATGGTTAATTTGCGAAGCAATTCCTTTAAGCTTGATGAGCCTATGGTTAGGAATTAAATCTGTTTTTAGAGAAGAAATTTTAGTTGGTCATAGGTTTTACTGAACAATTTGATTATATATATAGAAAAACTGCTGTAGTTTTTTTATGTTTTTATATTTCATGATTAAATATGTATTTGAGGAAGAAGTGCATGTGAGTATCATATATTATAAATTTGGTAGGTAAAAATCTACAAGGGTAAAAATCAGGATTAAAACATGATGCTTTCAACATTCCTCTTTGTTGGTGAATAACTGATGTTTTGACATGTTTGGGCATATACACCAAATTTAAAGAATTTTTGATTTATATTCTTATAATAGCTTTTTAATTTATCAATTCTTTGCCAATTATGTGCCTTCTGACCATGAAAGGCACTTTTGAGCTATGTAGTAATGAAAAAAATAGCCACAAATATATTGGCCCATGGGGTAGGCTTTCTGCAGAAATTAACTTGAATAACTGCAATTCCTATAAATGATTTTGTATGGATGCTCAATACTCCCTCCCTGTATTTTTATTTGATTTAGTAATTGTATTCCTATTTATTAATATCCTACAAGTAGGAATGATCATTCTAATATGAGTATTATAAGGCAATAGCAGTCTGGGTCATACTGGATCAAAATGACCTTACCCAATATTGTATGTGAAGATTTTAAGATTTTGAAGTCTTAGTCTTTCCTTTCATAAAGGTAACTTTGCGGAAGGTATTGCAGTGACAATATTCTGGGAGCATATTTCAAAGCAAGCACGTCTCATACATTTCTATGCTATCTTTCATTTTATGAGAGATTTTCTGCATTTTACGGCAGTAATATTAGCTGCTGTTTGATAGTAATGCTCACTTCCTATGCCGATTGAACTAATGGGCTCCCTGTTACAGGTCAGAACTTTGGGGGATTTAAAAGAGATTAGACAGGTAGAATGGAACTTTTGGAATAAGGCCTGAGCAAATGCTTAACTTTTGTGAGAATTCGCTCATGCTTTTATATGCTTTTGATTATACTTAAATGAATAAAAAAGGAATTTATGGTTTGGTCTGTGATTAACATTTCTTAGAACTTATGTTAACATCCATGGCCAGATTCCTTTAGGTCCTCAGTATTTGTCATATAATCATTAAGTGAAAGGTATTTCCTACCTTTATCATTCTTAGTATTTTAGTCATAAGTAAAGAAAACCCTTTCATATTTGATTTGCTGTGAAAGTTCTCAAAACATAAACCCTGTCCACTGGGATTAAAGTGTAAAGATTTTTCCTATCTATTTCTTTTAAGGAGAGGTTCTCAATGCTGTTTTGTCTCTCTTTTGCTCATTTTCCCCTGTAATTGTTTGTCACAGTTTTCTTTTTCTTTTTGCTGATGTTTAATGAAGGTCTTTGAGTCAATTCAAAGAGATTTTAACGTAGTGAAGTCAGATCTTACAGTAAAAGAATATGAGAAAGGCCTTTCTTTATCATTTGAATAGAAGGTTGTAAGGGTAGTATGTTAGAAGCCAGAAAAAGAGGGACATAGAGTGGGTGTGGAGCTTATATATAAGATATAAGCAAGGGATATGTAAGGAAAGATTTCTGTTCATACAAATTCCAGATAGTTGAGAATAGGACTACATGGAAATAAATGAAATGAAATTCCATATCTTGTCATAAAACACAAGACATCCTTATATTTTAGCTCAGATTCTCCAAATAAGTTGCTGTATATTTTTAGAAGCACATTCCCCACAGTGCATGGCAATTTTAGAGAATTCAGAATCAAGGCTAACACTAAATTCAATTTTTCTTTTCAACTTAGTTATAATATTGCTCTGTATTTACATTGTACATTGCACATTGCAGTTTTTGAGTACCTTTTTCTGTATTTCATCTTATTTATTTATTTTTGGGAGGTTTACTTTCTGTCCCCCTTATTAAAACATTTGCTTAACATTTCATGAATATTTCAGTTGCTGAGCTTTTATGCAACCACAGAATTCATCAGGGCCATAGAAATATGCAGCTCAGATACAAAAAAGTTCAGAACCCTTAGCATTAATGAGAGGAGTTGGAAGTTGACCACTAAGAGTAAAAGGCTGGCCTGATCCACTGAGTTCTCACACCTTATCTCCCAGTTCATCTCAATTTCAGGGTCCGTTTCCTGAGTTCCCACTATTCGTCAGATTCTGCAGAAGTCATGCTGGGAGATGGAGAAAAAAATAAGGCATAGAGTATATTTATTTCATCTTATGATGCTCAAAACAATGTGAAGATATAAGCAAGTCATGATTTACATACTTCCTATTGCATCGGGTGTCCCCAGGAAACCACATTGATATTGAAACTCCAAAGCAAAGGACCAGTGGCTTTAACTTGCATGCCTGTGAGATTTCTGCTGCCCTGTAATACTCTCCTAGTTTTTTTGTGTGACCTTCCAGAGTATGTCCCCACCAGGCACTGTGGTACCACACCTTCTGTTGAACCCTTTGTGGTTATGCAGTTCCTGGACACAGCTGTCTCGTCCTAGTGGGGCTGTTTAGTTCAGAATGATCAGTGCTTTGGATTCAGAACACTCAAGTTTCACTTGTAGCCTCAGTTTAGGAGAATGAGGTGGGGAAAGGAAAGAAGGAGGGGTGAGTTGGCCAATTCTCCTATATATGGTTCTTTATTCCCCATTATGTTCTTTTCAGTTTCAGAAAGAAAGCTTCAGGGGTTTAAAAAAATTAAAAAGTCTCATTCTTACTTATGAGAATTCTGCACAGATGGAGAAGTCCCTTCTTATGTACTGTGAGACAGCGTGCAGATGGCCAGAACCTCAGGAGGCCCCGGGATGCCATTATTCTATTCTGAGGTCATTAGAATATAAGCTGCATAAAGATAGCCCTATTTTGGAAGCATTTCACATTCAAAAACAAAAAAAAGTGGTGTTCAAAATAATTAAAAGGAACTTTAGACTTTTTACTACTATTTATTTTATTAAACAGGCAAAGGGGAATAATTGCATAATACACAGTAATGCTTTCTGTAATATTTTTTCTTCTTTGTCTCATTTCCATAATCACTTATAAGCAACATCTACAAAATTTCTCTCTCCCATTCCAGGATCCATATTTAAGCTTCCAGAAGCTTTTTCTCTAACGTGGGTCACATAGGCTTCCTGTATTTCTTCTCTTTCCTCTCTGGCTTGAAGTTTTATTAAATAGTTGAACCTTACCCATGGGACCTGTTTGGGTTTCCTAGTCCCCCAGTACTTTGAGCCTGAGCAATGTAGGAGGACCTGGGAATTCATCAAACAGGAAAGAATCTGTTCGGGGTATATGTCTGAGTGGAGAGAATCCAGCATATTGTAAACATATAACTTGATATCTATTCTTTTATTCCTGGAGAGGCACACACCAGATGTGTAAAGATGCTGTTGCATATGGATGAAGAATGAAGATAGTTATTTATTTGTTCATATATGTTTTCTATTTATTTTTATTTCTTTCTTTCTTTTATTTTTTATTTTTACATACACAGGTGTTAATTAGGTTTCCACTTTTTGCCTTCACAGAATTTAAAAGGCTTAAAATTTAATAACAATAACAATGTTTAAGCTAAGAACTAGAAACAAAAACCACATAAAGAATGGACGAAGATAAATACATTCAGAAAGGAAAACGGATGATTACTGCATTGAAATATTAAGCAATATTAGTAATAATAATGCCAAGAAAGTAACGTTCATATTGTCAAATAAGACATAATAGAGTACTTTGACTGTGAGGCTCAGTATGAAGTCATCAGTTAACTTCTTATTTTCTTCTCCAAAGTCTCAAAAGATAGACAACTAATATTATATAATAAAAGTAAAGGAGAGTTTCAAAAAACAGATCATGCCAAATCTTATAGACAATAGAAAAAGAAGAAATATTTCAAATATTTTCAATAGAAAAAGAAGAAATATTTCACTTCTATTTGTTAAAGAGGTTTTGAAGAATTTAAAATATGTTAATACTAAGGGTATTGTATTTTTCTTAAGCAATGAAAATCCTTTTGGAATTGTAAATTCTATATGTACCAAATTCCCTCGTTTTAGATGGGTTGCTAGAAAGAAAAGAGCCAAATTTGTGGCCATCACAATGATGTATAGTTAGCTCATTTTTTCTTTTTTTTAAATAATTATTCAGAAGTTATTTTTTAATCTGCTATAAATTGTATATAAAACCAGTACTTTGTACCCCATAATTGCATTAATGTACACAGCTATGATTTAAAAAAAAAATAGACGGCAGAATAAGAAAATACAAAAAAAAGCAACCTGCTTATTTTGTCTTCATCTTTGTTTTTTCTTTTTAAGCAACTTGAAATTTATGATAATTTGTATTTTATGTATCCTTGTAAGCCACTATGTATATCCTTTCTGGTACAAGGTGATATATGAATATATAGGTAATGGTGAGGAATAAATTAGTAATGTTTCTTACACAAGTGTACATTTATATTAATTCTGTAGCATTTAATGGTGCAAATGGCAAGGAATCAGTTAGTAGTCCTTAGTAAAAGAGCATTAATCCTGACTTAGAAATAAATCAGGAAAACTGATCTGACATCAGGTAAACAGAATTTCTTAGTAGTTTGTTATCTACATTGCAGATTCTAACAAATAATACGGTTTGATGTTAGAAGTGATTTTGTTGTTTTTTTTTTTTTTTCTTTATTAACCATATACAAATAAATAGTAGAAACTCTATACATATATACTGGCTGATAATATTTTTAATTTATTGTTGACAAATTATTGATATCTAAGATATATCTGGCATAGCTCTAGTTAGGTTAGTGAAGTTAAGTAGAGTCTTAAAAACTCAAGGACCAAGTGCCCATCAATCCACGAATGGATTAATAAATTGAGATACATGTATACCATGGAATATTATGCAGCCTTAAAGAAAGATGGAGACTTTGCCTTCTTCATGTTTACATGGATGGAGCTGGAACACATTCTTCTTAGCAAAGTATCAC
>CAUYON010028374.1:0-23497 GCA_963573935.1 Arctocebus calabarensis
GGCCTGCCAAACAACAATGACGGCTGCAACCAAAAAATGGCTGGGCGTTGTGGCGGGCACCTGTAGTCCCAGCTACTTGGAAGCCAGAGGCAAGAGACTCGCTTGAGCCCAGGAATTGGAGGTTGCTGTGAGCTGTGATGCCACAGCACTCACTCCAGGGTGATAGCTTGAGGCTCTGTCTCAAAAAAAAACTGATTAAAATTTTGGCGTGGTGCCTGTAACTCAGTGGTTATGGCACCAGCCACATACACCTGAGTTGGTGAGTTTGGATCCAACCCTGGCTTGCCAAACAACAATGGCGGCTGCAACCAAAAAATGGCTGGGTGTTGTGGCAGGTGCCTGTCGTCTCAGCTACGTGGAAGGCAGAGGCAGGAGACTCGCTTGAGCCCAGGAATTGGAGGTTGCTATGAGCTGTGATGCCACACAGCTTGAGGCTCTGTCTCAAAAAAAAAAAAAAAAACTACAACAAAAAAATAGCCAGGTGTTGTGGTGGGTGCATGTGGTCCCAGCTACTTGGGAGGCTGAGGCAAGAGAATTGCTTAAGCCCAAGAGTTTGAGTTTGCTGTGAGCTAAGATGCCACAGCACTCTACAGAGTGAGTGAGACTCTGCCTCAAAAAAAAAATTAAACATTCTTTAAAAACCCATAGTAACATTTATCATCAGTAACATTTATTAGCACAACCATTTGAATAGATTTCTTTTTGATATCACTTTTTTTTTTTGAGATAGAGTCTCACTATGTCACCCTTGGTAGAGTGCTGTGGCCTCACAGCTCACAGCAACCTCAAACTGTTGGGCTTAAGTGAGTCTCCTGCCTCCGCCTCCCAAGTAGCTGGGTCTACAGACGCCCACCACAAGGCCTGGCTATTTTTTTTTGTTGCAGTTGTTTAGCTAGCCTGGGCTGGGTTTGAACCCTCCACCCTCAGTGTATGTGGCTGGCACCGTAATCACTGTGCTACGGGCACCGAGCCTTAATATCACCTTTGAAATCATGTTTTCTTGCAGCTATCTATGTTGGAGCTTGGGCCATAGGAATTACTGCCACGGGAAAGGACTAGGAAGAGTCCCAGAAGGGCTGTGGCAGGAGGGTTGAGGGGCACAGGAAAGACCACCTGTGCTTGACATCATATGTGAGGCTCAGCTGGACTTGAGGGTACTCTGAGCGAGGCCAGTTCTCTGCCTAAGACACAGAAGGCAGGATGGGCTGTCTGGCCACAGACAACAAGCAAGGGGGTGAGTGACACTGCTTTGGAGGCTGGAGGATGCAGAGGAGGACAAGGCCCAAGTCAGGAGGCTTTTGCTAGGTCAGGCTGCAGTGACAAATGGCCCCATGTCTTTGTGCCTTACAGTACAGCAGTTTCTCACTGGTGTTTCATGTTGGTGGCTGTAGTCAGCTGAGCTCTGTCCTCATGGCTAAAGAGAGCTTTGGGTCTTGCCTTTCTCAAGGCTGTAGAAAGAGGAGGAGGGTGGCAGAGAATCTGTGGTTCTCACATGCCAAAGGTCAAGGCCTGTCACACGGTGGCCACATTAAGGAGGTAGGGGAGGAGACACCTCCCAAATAAATCATGACCAGTCACATGACTGTGAGCAGAGAAGGGTGAAGAGTTGCTGAGAGTAGGGATGGACTGTCCCACAGGATGGGGCTGCCGTCCTCCAACATGTGCTCATATCAGCACCCCTTGAATCCCCAGGCATCTTGAGAAGAGTAGGGGGTGTTGAGAAGTGAGGATTTACCTGCAGGCTGATTCCCCAAAAGCCAGCGTGGGGACCTACCGTGGGGAAAGTGCTTGTGAAGACCAAGGTGGGAACGAGAGGGCAGGTGGTCACTGTGGGTAGCTGAGTCCCCCGGGCTCGTGGTCACAGCACCGAAGGTCCATGGCCAAGAGCTTCCTGGGGGGGCTTCCTGCCCATGGACGGAGGGGTACCTTCTGTCCTCGCCGCAGGACCTCAGTGTCCCTCCCCTCCCCCCAGTCAAAACAGACAGACATTTGGGACTTTATGAGCTTCAGGAGGTGTTTTCCCCTAGTGATAGAATCAACCTGTTTCTTATCTCAAACCTGTTTTTAACAGAGCTTTCCTGTTTCTTTTTTCCTTAATTGCAGAACATTTTTATAGTCTACTTTGAACAGAATAAATAGAACCTAGCAAAACAGTTATTAAAGAACTATAACATGGCTTCCTCACACTTGGCTCCTTTTATTTCCTCTCCATTCAGATGGTTGGGCTGGGTTGGGGCCTTGGATGGGCTGTGCATGGGAGGGGCCATCTGACCAGGTGTCTGTGTCCATCCCCAGGTCTCCAGGAGCTGGGACACACTTTTCCTCTTCCGCAAGCAAATTCTCCCTCAGCCACCTGTGCTGATTTATAGGCTGTGGAGCCGCTCAGCATTCTCTGGCCCTGGGCTGTGGGCTGATTTTACAGCAGGAGCAGGTGGCCATCCAGGGAGAGTGGGACACTCTCTTCCCATTACTTCAGCCCATAATGTCATCCCAGCCTCTTTCAAGGCTCTTTCCTTGGAAGGCCCCCTGTTAAGCTGTGAAGGTCTTGGGATGGTGAATCCCTGTGACCAGCAGAGTCGGGGAGGAGTTCTCAGAGGTGGGAAGGGGCACAGGGGTGTGTGGAGAGTGACACGAATGGGAGACCAGCACTGCCAGCTGCTGCTTTTGTTTGCAGCTGGCCTTGGCCACCCCTTTCCCAAAGCAGCAGCTGCAGAAAAGGGTAAGACCCAGAGGGGGCCCATGGCTGAGTCAGTCTGGCTTGTGTCCCTGGGAGGACAGAGGGAGGCCTGGGGACACAGAGGATGAGTTGGGTCTCCTTCCTCCATCCAGAACCTGTGGAAGGCTGGGCCTGAGTAGTTATACCCTACCCTGTGGTGTCACTGCTGGGGGAGTCAGGGAGGACGGCCCTAGTCCCATGAATACCTCTGGCCCCGGCTGAGTCGAGGGGTCTTGAGGGGTGTAGAGACCTTCCCTGTTCTCATCAATCTCATTCTCAGAACCTTTAAGGAACAGAACTGAAGGGAAAGTTCCCAGGGTCTGGTGACACCATTTCTTTTTCTTTTTGTTTTTTTTGAGACAGAATCTCACTGTGTGGCCCTGGGTAGAGAGCTATGGCATCACAGCTCACAGCAACCTCAAACTCCTGGGCTTAAGTGATTCTCTTGCCTCAGCCTCCTAAGTAGGTGGGACTACAGGCGCTCACCACAATGCCTGGCTATTTTTTGGTTGCAGTTGTCATTGTTGTTTGGTGGGCCCAGGCTGGATTCCAAACCACCTGCTCCGATGTATGTGGCTGGCGCCCATGCCAGTGAGCTACAAGCACCGAGCCAGGTGACACTATTTCTGACCATCTTTTGGGTGACATGTCATGTGGTCTTTATCAAGGCACATTTTTGAACCCCCTCTGTTATAGCTCCCCACCCACCCCATGCCTTCCTGGGCCCTGGGTGGCTGAGAAGCTCATTTGCTATGAGGTGCTCATAACTGATCATGTTTAGAGGTGTAGCCTAGTCCAGGAAGATCTGCCCTTTATTAAAGAGAAAAGATGTTCTAGAAGGTGAGTTGCCAAGGACAGAGAGGAGAGGGAGAGAATTGGAGGCAAGGAGCTTTTCTGCTCACCTCCATCATGAAAGTAACATGGGCAATCCCATATCAGTAGTGTAAGCTAGAATTTGCAAAGCCCTTTCACACGTGGAATCTAACTGTCTCTTCCATCAATGAACAGAGGTAGGAAGGTAAAGACTATTGTCACCATTTGCAAATGAAGAAACAGAGGCCCAGAGAGAACAGGGGATGTGTCCAAGGCCATATAGCCAGCCATCAGCAAAGCTGGGACAGGGACTTGAGTCTTTTCACCTTAAGTTTGGTCTTTTCTGTGATGCTGGCTACAGGGATTCAGTGTAGGCACAGGGACATGGAAAGGATAGAGCCCAGAAAAACACCTAGAGGTGGCAGATAAGGTGGGAGATTTGGAATCAGAGGGCCTACCTTAGGATGCCCTCCTTATCACTTTTGCAGAAATTGGTTAATGCCACAGAGCCTGTTTCCTCACTAGTAAAATAGGGATAATAACTCTAGTATGGGCTGAAAGTTGTGTCTGTCCAAAATTCATCTAAGTCCTAGCCCTCAATATGATGATATTAGGAGGTGGGATCTTCAGGAGGTAACTAGGTCATGAGGATGGAGCTCTCATGAGTGGGATTAGTGCCCCTAAAGAAAGAGTACAAGAGAGCACCTGCCCGCTGCATGAGAATACGAGAAGTTGGCCGTCTGCCCCTGGAAGAGGGTTCTTACCAGAAACCACCGTGCTGGCACCCTGATCTCAAACTTCCAGCCTCCAGAACTGTGAGAAATAAATATTTGCTATTTATGTCACCAGGGTATTGTATGTTTCGCACAGTGGCCAGCACAGGATTACTGTGAGATCAAAAACGGATAATGTGATTGAAAAATAGTTGCAAACTGCAAACTATTGACCTACATGCCCTGTACCAGGAAATGAGAGCAGGACTTTCTTCATACTACCCCCGCCCTTCCTTGGGGGAGGCAGCAGGCTCAGAAATAGCCTTCAGTTCTGTCCTCCCTGTTTCCCCCTGGGAGTAGGGCTGAGTGTTTCCTTCTTGAGAAACAAAAAAGATCAAAGCAGTTGCAGAAAAACCAAAAGCACGTTTTTGCTTCCCCTCGGCTGCTGTTCTGCTGTCTGGGGCCAAGAGGAGAGGATGTCGCTGGAGGCCTGGGTTCATATGGGGCCATCCAGAGTCCTCGCTGCCCTGCAAGGCCAGCGGGAGAGGGCTGGACAGTGTGCGTCAGCTGCGCAAAGAACAGAGGCCATGGCTGGTAATCTCTGGAGCTGTGGGATCCTGATCTTCCTTGGGAGGTGGGGGAGGGGGTTTAGGAACCCCTCTCTTTCAGGCCAGGCCATCACCACCTAAGAGCTCCAAGGGACAACTCTGGACATACCCAGAGAAATGTGTCCTGTCCTCTCCACCAGAAATAATTATTTATTTCAACTGGCCTTTTGCAAAATGAAGTTCAGATGCCTGTGAGTCTGTTTTTCCCCCTCAATGATCAACAAATAAGTTTTCAGCGTATGTTTATCTTTGTCTAGGAACAGGGAGAGAACCATTTCAGAAAAGAAATGAAACCCACAGGGCATGTGGTGTGTGGCACAGCCAGGCAACCCTAGATGGAGCATGTAGGTGGGTCCTGGCCCCCTGCTGGCCTGGTGGTAACTGCTGACCTGCCTTCCCATGCAGGACCGAGGGTTTTCACTTGAGTTTGTTAGGTGGGCCTACTGGTTCATTATATCTCCTCGGATGTCTGAGAGACTTAGAATTTGGTAATGACAGCAAAAGGCATTCATTGAGAAAAACCTAACCTATATTAGAGAATGGAATTTATAGTTTCCTAAACAGTCAGGCATAAACATATCCATAGCAATCTCAGACAATGTGAGATATGTGTCTGGTTTTGATTAATAATCCCTCCTCCTCAACAGAGGATTGAGAAAGGAATGTTCCAGTCCATGTTGTAGACCAGGTTTCTGGCAGTGTTCAGGTTCTGCCCTTTTTCCTGGCCCTCCTTGTTTCAAACTATCTTGAGTTCCCACATAGTTCCATGCCAGCTGCACCCTTTCTTCATAGGGGCACTCAAAGAAAGTCTCTGTCTCTCCGTTGGCAATTTTCCAAGGTTAGATGTTAGAGTACAGAGTTCAGCAGGCGTGTTTTCACAGCTCTATTTCTTTGCTGTTTGCTACACCACAGACTTGTCTGGAAGCTGGAAACACAGTGGGTGGGGCTCTCAGCCAGTGTTCATTCTGCTAAATAAGCCCGCTGTGCCAAGAGCCTTCCTTCTGCCACCACTGTGGTAGGAGCAGTTGTCCTGGCAGCCTTGGATTTTTGATAGGAAAGGCATAACCTCTGAGATGAATACTGTATCCAAGAGTTCTTTTCTATTTTACACTAAAAAGATTTCTGAACCAATTACTGTATGGATATTCACTACCAGTACACATGCCCATATGTGTCACTATAGCATGCTCACCCGAAGGCCAGGTATGAGATGAAACTGGAGGCTGCAGACTTCTCTCTTAGCCCACGTTATAAGGGCTGGGTAAAGGGTCACCAGGGAGAATTCAGAGGATTTTGTCTGAGGACTTGGAAATTCATTAGTGGATAGAGAAGAGTGGCTGGCTAAGCAGCACCTCACTTTCCTGGTGAGGTGTAGGGAGGAACTCACTGGGGCAGAACCCGTGATTCATTCTATTCAATCAATTTGATAAATATTTATTGAGTACTTGCTAAATGATGAGCACTCTTCTAGGGGCTGGGGATACTACAGTGAACAACACAGACAGAAGTTACTGCCTTCATGGAGCTGAACTTCTAGTGCTGTATTTTGACCCCATTCACTCGGCTGTGAAGTCTGGTTTAGGTTTCAAGATCCTAAACTCATCATTGGGCTTGGTTGCAAATGGCTCAGGTGGGAGCTTCACTTTATCCTTTCTTTCATCTTCATCTACCCAACTGTGGAGTTATTATCCTACTCCTCAGTGGACCTTCCTTGGTGGCTCCCACTGTAGGACTCCAAGGTAGATGATAACCCTCTTTAAGTGCTTCCCCAGCCTTTATGAAGGAAACACCTTTAGACCTGAAGTTGTAGAAATATATCTTCCCAACCTCCCATATTTCTTCTTCTTCCAAGGAGACTGATTACATGATAATAAACAAGCAAAAAGATAAAATTTGAAAAACAGGTAGTGGCCAGGCATGGTGGCTCATGTCTGTAATCCTAGCACTTTGAGAGACCAAGGTAGGAAGATCACTTGAGCCAGAAGTTCAAGACCAAGCTGGGCAACATAGTGAGATTCCCCCCCCATCTTGATGAAAAATTTAATAATTAGCTGAGTGTGGTGTTTCATGCCTGCCATCCCAGCAAGTTAGTCAGTAGATTGAGATGGGAGGATTGCTTTAGCCCAGCAGTTCAAGGAGACAGTGTTTTATGATCATACCACTGTGTGCTGCCCTGAGCAAGAGGGAAAAAACAAACAAATAAACAAACAAACAAACAACAACAACAACAACAAAAACAGGCAGAGAGAAAAGACTCAACAGAATGACAAATGACTTTTCAGGTGAAACAATGGAAGCCAGAAGACAATGAGATGGTATCTTTTTGAAAGAGAATAATTTAACAAATAAAAAATTGTGGAAATAAAAATACAGGTGAAATAAAGAAACTTTTAGGAAAAAAATCCTTGACAAATATCATTGCCAGCTTACCTGTAGTAAAAGGAAGGACTAATGCGTGTTCTTCAGGCAGAAAGAAAATGTACTCAAATATAACATGGGAAATGCAGGGAGAAATGAAGAGCAGTAGAAAGGATAAATGTGTGTGTACATTTAAACATATATTGATTGCACATACAATGAAAAATGATATCTTTACATGGGGTTTAAAATGTATAGGGAATTAAAATATCTGACAATGATAGCACATGCTGGAGGATAGTGATAGAGTTAAAGACAGTCTAAGGTCCTTATCCAAGAAGTGGTAGAAGTACTTATTTCTATCAGACTTGTAAGTCAAAAATATATGTTGCAACCACAAATAGCAAAAACATCAGAGTGTATCACCTTCGAAAAAATAAATGCACTATAAAAATATTGAACCATTCTGACTCTTCACTTGCAAACATTAAAAAGTAAAATTGAATCAATCAAAAAGGATGCAGGAGAGGATCACAGAATAGGTAGGAAAGAATAAAGCAAATAAGATGGTAAATTAAAACCTAATGTAATAGCAATTAAGTGGAGGATTATTACTGTACTTAAAATATGTAATTGTCAGAACAAATAAAAAAAACAAACCTAATTATATCCTGCGTATAAGAGATATGCCTAAGATAGAAGGAAGCAGAAAGATGGGAAGAGAAGTGATGGAAGATACTAAGTATATGAAGAAGGGTGAGGTAGCTATGTTTATTAGAGTAAGGTGATACTTCATAATGATACTGGGAGGCTCTGCGCCTGTGGCTCACTGGACTAAGGCACCAGCCATGTACATCTGAGCTGGTGAGTTCGAATCCAGCCCGGGCCTGCCAAACAACAATGACGGCCGCAACCAAAAAATGGCTGGGCATTGTGGCGGGCGCCTACAACACCCAGCCACAATGCCCAGCTACTTGGGAGGTGGAGGCAAGAGACTTTCTTGAGACCAGAAATTGGAGGTTGCTGTGAGCTGTGTTGCCACAGCACTCCATCCAGGGAGACAGCTTGAGTCTCTGTCTCAAAAAACAACAACAACAACAAAAAAAAAACCATAATGATACTGGGTTCAGTTAACCAGGAAGATAAAACAATTCTGAAGTTGAATTATCTTAATAATATTGCCTTAAAATAAAGCAAATCTGACAGGACTAAGAAGAGAAATAGAAATTACACAATTATATGCAAGGGGGATTTTTTACACACCTCTCTCAATTACTGATAGCTCAAGCAGGAAAAAAAACCCCAGTGTGGATACAGAAGGTTTAAACAACATGGCTAAGAATCTTGAATTAATTGGAATTAATTGGTATATACAGAACACAATTTTCAACATCTTCAAATCTACATTCTTTGCAAGAGCAGATGAAACATTTACAAAAGATTGTGAGGCCACAACTCAAATCTCAACAGGTTTTTTTTTTTTTTTTTTCTGAGACAGAGCCTCAAGCTGTTGCTCTGGGTAGAGTGCAATGGCATCACAGCTCACAGCAACCTTCAACTCCTGGGCTCAAGCCATTCTCCTGCCTCTGCCTCCCAAGTAGCTGGGACTACCAGTGCCTACCACAATGCCTGACTATTTTTTGGTTGCAGCTGTCATTGTTGTTTGGCAGGCCTGGGTTGGATTCGAACCTGCCAGCTCAGGTGTATATGACTGGCACCCCAGCTACTTGAGCCATAGGCACTGAGCCCTCGACAGGTTTTGAAGATTGAAATCCAATATAACATGATAACTAACTACAATGAAATTAACTAACCTTAAAGTCAGCAACAAAAGACAATTAGAAAGTTCCCAAATATTTGGAAATTAAGCAATCTTAAAAAAAAAAATAACTCATGGTCAAAGATGAAATGGAAATGAGAAAATACTTTGAATTGAATGGTGATAAAAATATTACATTACAAAACATGTAGGATGCAGTTAAAGCCAGACTTAGGAGGAAATTTATATACTTAAATTCTTATACTAGGTAAGAGGAAAGGTTTAAAATCAATGATTTAAATATCTAACTCAAGGAGACAGAAAAATAATAGCAAACTAAAACCTAAAGAAAGTAGAATGATAGAAATAATGAAGATGTGAACATAAATTAATGAAATTGAAAACAAACGGAAAAGATCTATGAAGTCGGTCTTATGAAGAGTAAAACTAACAAGCCCTGGTGAAACTAATTAGGAAAACATGAGAAAGAGGGGGGAGAGAGAGAAAATATTCATAATCAATATCAGCAATGAAAATGGGGATTTTTTGTAACATATGTACACATCTTTAAAAAGGGTACTTTAATACAGATCCCATAAACATAAAAAAGATAATAAAAGAATATTATGAATAACTTTATGCCAAAACGTTGAAAACTTAGATGAAATGGGAAAAGTCCTTGAAAAAATCATAAGTAGAAAATCTGAACACAGTTGTCCTTTGTTAGGTATCGGGAAGGCACTGGTTCCAGAATTCACCCCCATCCCTGGACAGTAAAACATGTGATTGCTCAAGTCCCTGACACAGAATGGCACAGAGGGCGGGCATTCCTCCTTTCTGTGGGATGCTGTGCCTTTCTCTCTCTCTTTTGCATCTATCCCCCTCATTTCCCCTCTCTCTAGTATAAACTTACACTTCCTTTTTTTTGAGACAGAGCCTCAAGCTGTCACCCTGGATAGAGTGCTGTGGCATCACAGCTCACAGCAACCTCCAATTCCTGGGCTCAAGCGAGTCTCTTGCCTCTGCCTCACAAGTAGCTGGGACTACAGGTGCCTGCCACAATGCCCAGCCATTTTTTGGTTGCAGCCATCACTGTTGAATGGCAGGCCTGGCCTGGATTCGAACCTGCCAGCTCAGGTGTACGTGGCTGGCGCCTTAGCCTGTTGAGCCACAGGCACCGAGCCAAGCTTACACTTCTATATTCTAAAAAAAAAAAAAAAAAAAAAAAAAAATAGTATTTGCATATAACCTGGGTGCAACCTTCTACATGCTTTAAATCATCTCTAGATTCTTATGATACTTAATATAATATAAATGCAATGTCAATAGTTGTTATATTTTAAAATTTATATTATTTTTTATTGTTGTATTGTTATTTATCTTTTTTTTTTTGCAGTTTTTTTTGGCTGGGGCTGGGTTTAAACCCACCGCCTCCGGCATATGGGGCCAGTGCCCTACTCTTTTGAGCCACAGGAGCCGCCCTGTATTGTTATTTTTATTTTTTATTTTTTTAAATATTTTCCATCCACAGTAGATTGAGTCTTTAGTTGTGGAACCCATGGATGTAAAGGGCTGACTGTACCCATAACTTTTGAAGAAATCAAATCCTTTCTTGCCATTCTTTCTAGTTAGAAAACTCTAGGCCCAGATGACTTCAACAGTGAATTTCACCAAACATTAAAGGAAGAAATAATAGCAATATTACAGTCTCTTTCAGAGAATAGGAAAAGAGGAAACGTTTCTCAACATGTTTTATTAGGGAGGCAAAGCCTTGATACCTGACAAAGACATTATGAAGAAGAAAAATTAGGGTGGTGCCTGTGGCTCAAAGGAGTAGGGCACTTGCCCCATATGCCAGTGGTGGCAGGTACAGACCCAACCCCGGCCAAAAACTGCAGGGGTAGGGGGTGGGAAAGAAGAAAAATTATAAGCCATTTTCTCTTATAAATATAAATGAAATATTCCCTAAAAATATTAGCAAAACAAGTCCAGAGCTATACAAAAAAGTGTATTAAATCATGACCAAAGTGGGTTCATTACAAAAATGCAAGCTTGATTTACCATTTCAAAACCAATTAATTTAGCTCATCACCTTTATAGAATAAAGGAAATAAAAGCATAAGACAACCCTGATTAGTGTAGGAACATTATATGATAAAACTCAGCACACATTAATTGAAAAAACTCTTAATAAACTGGAAATAGAACAACATTTTCTTTTCTTCTTTTTTTTTTTTTGTAGAGACAGAGTCTTACTTTGTTGCCGTAGAGTGTCGTGGCATCACACAGCTCACAGCAACCTCCAACCCAGGAGGGCTTAGGCGATTCTCATGCCTCAGCTTCCCAAAAAGCTGGGCACCTACTACAGGCACCTGCCACAAAGCTCGGCTATTTTTTTGTTGCAATTTGGCCGGGGCTGGGTTTGAACCCACCACCCTTGGTATTTGGGTCTGGCGTTCTATCCACTGAGCCACAGGTGCTGCTCCTAGAATTTTCTAAAGAGAATTATATTAGGCTTCTCTAGAGAAAAAGAATCAATCAGAGGGATGGTTGCTATGTATATACGTATGAATATTAATGTATGTAGTTGTCATATGTAATTATGGAGGATGGCAAGTCCAAAATCCACAGGGTAAGCTGGTAGATGAGACCCAGGGAAAAGCTGATGCGTATGACTGCTAATGAATGTCAAATACCGGCGAGGACGTGATGTGACTAGGTCACCTACACATTGCTGGTGGGAGTGCAAATCGACAACTATCTGGACACGTGCAGAAATCCCACTCCCAGGTATATACCCTCATCAAAACGCATTCTTTTGACATTAAAACTCATGTATGCTCCTAAGACCATTATATTGTAAGCCAAACCAGACACAACCCAACGTCCATGGTCCACAGGACAAATAAACACACATGCATGTCTTCCTCCTACAGTGCAATGCTCGTCAGCGAGGAGAATTTACAGATTCAGCTCTCCCAGACAACGTGCTGGAAATCCGCAAGTGATACTGTGCGGGGAGAGTAGAGGCAGGAGGGCACACGCTGCAGGATTCTGTTCCTATAATGTTCAAAAAGGGGCAAACCGAGTACACAGTGCTACAAGTCAGGGTGCTGGGAAAGCGGGGTGGCGGCTGAGGGTCCTCAGAGAGCTTTGGGAAAAGCTCCGTCTGAGCAGTGAAAGTCATTAGGCTCACCTCTAAAAAAATTGAAAAGAAAACAGGGGAAAGGGAAGTGGCAAGAGTAAGTAGAGATAAATAACTCTTTCCAGAAAGTGTTCTCTACAGGGGAAATGATGGGGGAGTGGTCAAGAGCTTTCTTTTTCCTTTTGAAATTTTTATTTTAGGCTGGGAGGAATTTGGACATGTTTGCATGCTAGTGAGAATAATCCCATGAAGAGGCGAGACCTGCTGGAGTGACGTTCAGGAGGAGTGGAGGTGTGCGATGCAGTGCCAGATGGGGACAGCCCCCCCAACCGGGCACCAGCAGAGCAGGGGGAGAGGAGTGTGGGGGCCCCCCCGCCAGCTCCTTCTCTAGTTGCTCAGGCTTCTCCCGTGGGTGAGCTCGGGGTGCCGCATGCAGACTCATTCCCAGTCTAGGCCAGGGATTAAATGGGTTGTCTGCTTCCTGAAAGGTGGTCAGGGACTGGGGGGAAGCTAGCAGCCAGGCCTGTGGCCGCTGGGCGAGGCAGAGCAGAGGTGCAGGTCCCCACCTCACATGGGCTTTGGGAGGCCGTCTATGGATTTCTGTCATCAGGAGCCTCTGCCTTGATTGGAGGGTTCTGGGTAAATCAGGAGATGGCCACCAGCCCCTTCTAATTCCCCGCCCAGCTTCGGGCGCAGTGGCTGCTGGGTCACTCCTCCCTCACAGGACCCTTGTGCTCTCCCTGGGAGCAACGGGAGGGAACCTCAGCCTCAGGAAGGGCTGGAAGCCAGCTTGAAAAAGCACATTCCTTGGCAGGATAAAAAACATTTTTTTTTTTTAAGTGTAAAGACTTAACCTTTGCGAGGAAATGGTTGTGGTATTTTTCTTTAAATGAAAAGAGACCATTGTGATTCAAACTTTGCAAAACATACAACATCCTGGTGCTGTTCTCCAGGGCCCAGCGCCTGAGTTCACGTCAGGCGGCTCTGGCCTTGCCTCTGGATGATCCCTCCTCGGTCTTGCCATTGAAAGGGGCAGAGGGTCCCTGGAAAGGCCAACCTTGGAGTGCTCAGCTCTTCCCCAGTGAGGGACTGCGGGCAGAAAGGGCTTGTCGTTGCCTGTACTGACCTCTACTCAGGATGGGTTCCATAATTTGTGGGGCCCATCCAAGTGGGAATGTGGGCCACGTCAAAAAGCACTGAGAATTTTAAGATGGCTGCAACAGAGCATCAGTCCAAGTGCGGAGCCCTTCTAAGGGGGGGGCCCTGTGTGACTGCCCCAGCCACACTCCAGGGAGCCGGCCCCGCCTCCAGTTCTCTCTCCATCTTCGGGCCATACTGCTCTCTGACGTGGAGCCTCCAGGGCTAGACTCAGACCCCAGGGGACACAAGGCAGGACTCAGGGCTTCTTTCTGGGGCCACCCCCGCCCGTCCTTGGCTCCCACATACCACAGCTGGCAACAATTTCCCAACCTGCCTCTTTACTCAGATTTCTTTTCCCTCATATTTCATAGACAGTGCTTTCTGGTTGTGAAAACATTCTGGGTTTAATCTGCGCTTGCTTGTAACCTGGGGGTCTGAGGTAATCGGGGAACACAGGACAGCTGCCGAGTGCTGGGCTACTTGGCGCTCCTCGAGCTGTTTACAAGCTTCCTCGTAGGGCCTACAGTAAATAGGAAAATACAAACACATGCTGACTTTGCAGCAGATTAAAACCATCCCCTGCCTTTCCTGGATCTTAACACATAGCCGCTTGTGTTTATGCAGCACTTATTACCTTGCACGCTACTTACAGACTTGCGTCTTTCTCTGCAAGGGAGGCCTGAGCACCAGGGCTCTCCCGGGTCGGGGAGGTACACAGCATTGCAAGTCCTAATGCCTCATTTCCAGGGTCAGCCTGACCTCACAAGGCCTGTGCTGTATAATTCAGTGGCCACTGGCCACCTGTGTCTCTTGAGTGTTTGCAGTGTGGCTAGGCTGAGTGGAGACGACTTTAAAGGCTTAGTATGAGAAAAGAATGTAAGACATCTCGTTATTTAGCTTTTAATTTTTTTATTGATTACTGTTGAAATGATAGAATTCCTTATATAATAAGAGATGAAATATTATTTATTTCACAGCTTCCTTTTTAAAAATCTAGGTGCTAGAAAATTTTAATGATACGTATGGCTTGCATTTGTGGTTTGCACCTTTTTTCTATTGGATAGCTCTACTTTAAAGTCTCTCCTATTTTATTTCCATGTCCAGGTCTACGTAGATTTTATACACACACACACACACACACACATACTCCTCAGCAACTGACAGAACCTTGTGAAGAAAACCAGGCCCGGGAGGTCATGTGACTTTGATCCTGAGTGCCCCCTCTTCAGGAAGACTCCTTGGAAGGTCCTAGGGCCACCTAACACTACCTATCCAGGCCCCTTTGTTTGGCCATTGGTACTCTGCCTACCTCACTGTTTTTAGTCTAACACCTATTTATGGAACACCCCTATTTGCAAGGCAATATGACATCATGACTTCAGGTGCAGGCTCCAAAGTTTACATGACTTGGAATCTAGGCCTGGTCCAACCATTAATAGGCTCTATATTCTGGAACAAGTAACACCCCTACTCCATGGCTTAGTCTTCTTGTCTGTAAAATGGGAACTACAACAATCAAATGCAGAATCAAGATGGCAATTCAGGGGTCACTGTGAGGATTAAATGGGACAAATCCCAGAAAGCCCTCACATTGGGTCATGTGCTGTACTATGAGCCTGCTGTGGGCAGCATGGCCTGACCAGGCCCCTGCACTTCCACCGGGTTTCACAGCTTCTAGGGAAGGAAGGGGCAGGACTGAAGGTACCTGGAAAGGTAATCGTGGGAACTGTGATTGCAGAGAGACACTATGCCAGCCAGGGTATAATACCAAAAGTTGGAATTCACAAGGGTGCCTGATCAAGATGTCAGACTAGAGGTCCCAACATAAGCAGGGCTGGTGGGGGCTGCTAGTTACAAGTGAGGATGGGACAATTCTGCTCCCAGTGGTTTGAGCTCAAAGCTGGGGCCAAACCCCTGGGCAAAACTGAGGGAGAAGGCTTGATCACATTTCAAGTCCTAATCAGGGCCAGGTGGGCAGCCCTGCTTGGACTCATTTTCTCCTTTCAGTCTTATAGCATAAGGCAACTGCATAAGGTAACACATATTCATGAAACAAATGAATCCCGAATTTCAGTCATTGAACACTGTAGAGGCTAATTCTCACTCACCTACAGGTCCAATATGGGCATTTCTGGCCAGCAGGAGGTCTTCCATGTTATGATTCAGAGATCCAGACTCTTTGTACCTAATGACTCTGCCCTCCCTGAGGGGCTCAGAGTCCTCTGCATCCAGAAAAGAGTGGGTGGAGAAGACCCAACCTCTTCTCACCACTTTGGCCTGGATGTAATACCTATCATTTATTTTACATTCAGTCTCATGGCTCCACCTAGATGCAGGGGTGGCTGGGAGGTGATGATGCTGTGGGGTAGAGGGAGAGGACTAATTTCTGGGGCGGTCTCTGCCAGTTTCTGCTCTGTAAGGATCCATCAGCCTGGCCTCCTGGCCTCCCTACCAGGCCCGCTAACTCTTCCTTAAGCTGCTTATGGTCACTATGCTCAGGCTGGCCTCTGAGAGGGCTCCTGAACTGAAATCAAGGAAAGAAATCATCAACAGTCCCTGGGGAATAATGACAAGCAGACACACTCAAAGAGGCTGTGCACCTGTCAGGGCCTGGGCACTTCAGGCATCCCTGGTACATTGGAAGCCGCCTCCTTCTCAGCGCCCTCAGATCATGCCCAGGCACCACTGGCCTGCAGAGCCCCAGAGTCACTGAGCCAAGCCAGGCTCGTGGTTTTGTTCCAGATAGGATGAACACGGCACTGCCACAGGCTTCCTGGAGCTAAAGGCATCTCAGAAGGGTCTCAGGGGTACCTTCTGGGGTCTGCTGGGCTCCTTCCCCTGTGTGCCCCAGTTTCTGTGCTGGCAAAATCCCAAGTCTTTACCGGTCAGGACTGGATCAGGGGGAAAGATATGGGTGGGTAGAGGGCAGGTCAAAACTTCTTATCTGGTCCAGCCCCTGTGCCTCCAACCACTGCTTCTTACCCCCCTGCTGGGAGCTGGGAGGACGTGGAGATAACAAGGCCCGAGGGACTGCAGGTTGCTCCTGATTTTGTGGACAGGAGGACTGGCTGCCAGGGACTTCTGTCTGATGCAGAGCATGTGTCAGGCCCCTCAAAGAGGGGTAAGTGGTGAAGGCCAGGGTTACTCATGAGTCAGTCCTTCCCTCTGGGGCAGAGAAGGCTTTCTGGAGGCTGAGGCCTGCAGGATGGGGAGAGAAGGATTTCCTTGGGATTCTCATGGACTTTCCATGTGTGTGGTACTTTATGGCGCCAAAGCTACTGGCAGGCAGGGCAGAGAGGGGGCAGGGACTCTTACCTGCATTTGGCAGAAGGAACAGAGGCCCAGAGAAGCCCAGCTCCCTGCCCAAGGCTGCACAGGGGCTTGGGAGTAAGACGCAGATGTCTGGCCTACTGGCCCTGGGCCCTTTGTATAAGCTTGATAAGCTCATGTCTCTCTCAAGGCTGGTCGGGGCAGGTCCCCAGGTGGGGCAGGAAACTCTTCTGTAGGGAACAGGTCCCCCCTGGGGGCTTCTCAGCGCTGGGTGCTCAGCCGCCCCAAAGAACATGTGTTTCCTGTTTTCCTTCTCTCTCTGGCTCAGGACAGAGAATAGGGTTTTCCTGAGCGGAAGAGCCTCAAAGACCTGGCCCCGTCCCAGCCAGCTCTGGCGGGTCTGCGGCTCAAGGCTTGATACCCAGGAAGATGAACCCCTCACCCACCCGGCCAAGGATACTCATGGGCATTAACTCCTCTCACTCCTGCCAAACTCTCTTGAACTCAGGGCCTTGACTCCCCCCTGGTACTCTCTGAACATCCTTTGCGGATCAGTCAAATCCTTGGCAAAACCTGAGGTCTGAGCGGCTTTGGAATGGAGAAATCAGGGCTCTGAGGGGCAGGTCTCTGGGCCCCAGAGCCTGAGAGAGGCAAGCCAGGACTTTGGCTGATATGTAAACACTGGAGGCTTAGAGCCCTGATACCTTCCCCAACCCCATTTCCCTATTGTCCCCCCTCTGTCCTGCAGGGAGGCTGGGTTGGGCAATGCAGCCCTCACTTTCCCACCAGCATGCTGTGGGGTGACATGACCCTTTCTCACTGTCTGGTCCAAGGCTTGCCCCTGCTTCTGGATAGAGATATGGAGAAAGAAAGCAGAGGGAGGGCAGTGCCTGTAGCTCAGTGGGTAGGGTGCTGGCCATATACACCCAGGCTGGTGAGTGCGAACCCAGTCTGGGCCAGCTAAACAACAATGACAACTGTAACAAAAAAATAGCCAGACCTTGTGGTGGGCACCTGTAGTCCCAGCTAGTTGGGAGGCTGAGGCAAGAGAATCGCTTAAGCCCAGGAGTTTGAGGTTGCTGTGAGCTGTGATGGCACAGCACTCTACCGAGGGCAATATAGTAAGGCTCCGTCTAAAAAAAAAAAGAAAGAAAGAAAGAGAGAAGGAAGGAAGGAAAGAGAGAGAGAGAGAGAGAGAGAGAGAGAGAAAGAAAGAAAGAAAGAAAGAAAGAAAGAAAGAAAGAAAGAAAGAAAGAAAGAAAGAAAGAAAGAAAAGCAACCAGGTCTGTAACGCCCTGGGCCTGGTGTGAGTGCTAAAAGTAGCAGCAGGCCTGGCCACCTCACACCATGACTCTCCCCCTGGAGGTGGGGAATAGGAGGGAACAACTTTCTCAATTTCCTCACTGGCTCCTCCCCATAAAGAAGGATTCTCTCTGTTCAGGCTTGTTGAGGAGCCTGGCTCTGGTCTGGAGATTACTGGTAGGGGTGTATGTGTTCCTGATGAGACAGTGGATATGGAGGGGCTTTGGGAGAGCAAAGGGGTGCCAGTATGGGTGCCCATGTATGACCAGGCTCTGGAGTCTTGGGAGATGTGAGGCCCACAGGGAAGACAGTGCCTCTGAAGATTGGCCTTGAGCTTTGAAATCCTCCTTCCTAGGGAGGGGTCCAGACACTGGGCCCAGGTTTATCAGGTGCAGGTCTGTCTGAGGCTAATTTACCTTATTAACCTAATTGTGCCAGACACTGCAGCCCTGAGTCCCTGCCTCAGTGATTACTCTTCCCTGGGTCTCTTTCATCTCTAAGGACTGTGTACCTGTGTAGAGCTTTACTGCCCCCCCCCCTGCCCCGTTTTACTTGCTCTTTCCAAGGCCTTGGGAGAGACCGTGACAGTGCTTTCACATTTTTGTAAAGTTTGCAAAAGTATATTATTTCAACCACAATCATTTAAGGTTGCTGTTTCTTGTCATCCTGACTTCCTCTCTGTCAGGTGGTATTGGAATAACTGTGAGCATTTTAGGGATCCAGTTTAGGGAAACTTGAATTAGGGAAGCATTTAGTGTGGGCAAATGGGATATATTTATGTGGGATGAAATATATGTATGTAAAATTTCATGAGTGTGCCTCTTGGTCACTTCCATGTGTCATTTTAGTTATTTCGGAGGAATAGTTTCCAGGAACACTCCTACTACTCTGGTGTTGACTCACCTGGGGTGATGCGGCAGGAATGTGTCCTGTGCCTCTCAGCACAGTAAGCTTGTGGGAAGTGGCACTGAAAGCAGATTTGAAATGGACAGAGTTGGAAGCTAGCCTGTGGAAGGTTCTTTTAGTCTTGCAGCTCATGTGTGAAACTTGTGGTTTACCCCCAATCGACAACTGTGATGGTTAATTTTATGTGTCAACTTGACTGGGCTTATGGATGCCCAGATAGTTAGTAAACCATTATATTTGGGGTGTGTCTGCGATGGCGTGTCCAGGAAAGATTAACATTTGAATTGGTAGACTTAGATTGCCCTCACGAATATGGGCGGGTATTAACCAATATACTGAGAGCCCAAATAGAACAAAAAGGCACAGGAAGAGTGAATTTTTTTTCTCTCTCTATTTGAGCCAAGACATCTGCTTTTACCTTCAGCTCCTGCTTTTCACTTGGGCTGAATTATAACACCAACTTTCTGGGTCTCCAGCTTGCAGATAGTAGATTGAGTGACTTCTAAGCCTCTTTAACATGAGCCAATTTCTTTTGTTTTGTTTTGTTTTGCAGTTCAGCTGGGGCTGGGTTTGAACCTGCCACCCATGGGGTGGGTATATGGGGGTATATGGGGCCAGCACCCTATTCGCTAAGCCACAGGCACCACCCACATGAGCCAATTTCTATAAGAAATCTCTCTCCCTCCATTTATATGTAATGGGTATAGTATTTAATATATGTATCTAATTGGAATATATATAGTAGAATCTCCATAGTTGATCACCTCCCTACCTTGACCACCTCCTTAAGCTGACCTAATTTTCATAGACCAGACATGTACCACATGTGTATACAGTAGGCTAGTTCCTTATATTGATCACTTCTCTATCTTGACCAGTTTGTTACAGTCCCTTGGTGGTCAAGTTACAGAAGTTCTACTGTATATATAATGTATATATGATTAGATATCTAATTGAAGATATATCTAATTGGATATATATACACACATAGATATATATCCTATTGTAGATATGTACCAGTTTTCTTTCTCTGGAAAACCCTGATTAATGCAGATTTTGATACTGATGGTGGTTCTAGAGCAGTGGTTCTTAACCTTCCTAATGCTGTGACCCAGTTCCTGTGGGTCGCAACCCACAGATTGAGAACTGCTGCTCTAGAGGGACAGAATTTTAAGGTTTAGTTTTCTAAATTCATCTGGATTTGATTCCTCTGCCATGATTAGATTTAAAGATGCTAATGACTATTTCTTTCTTTTTTTTTTTTTATTGCTGGGAAATCATCGTCAGTACAATGAGACAGGTTACACTGCTTACATTTGCTGGGTAAAGTCCGTTTATTAAGCTAGTGACTATTTCTAATAGTAAAGAGACCATGGATAGTCCATGATGTGAACTATTTATAGAGATTTTCGAAATGATTCTCTTAATTATTTATAAGAAGCAAGGAGTTAAGTACTCTGGCATGTAATATTTTCAAGCATCTTTTGTAAACTAAAGAATACAATGACCCTGGACAAAGTAGTAAAAGAAAAGCACAAGCTCAGAGAGTCAAATTCTTGGCACAAAAGACCTGTGCCCTGAGGGGAGCCTTATCTCCTAGAGACATAGGGCTGAAATTGCTGAAAATCAAATGCAAAACTAATCCTTGACTAAATTACAACTGGGGTTGAACTCCTCAGCCTCACATGGTGTCTACTGTTAAAGTGAGGGCATTGACTGGGAAAGAAAATTATCCTGTAAGTTGGGTTGGTGACCTGTGGGAAGCTGAACATTGAGCCTCTAAATTCTGACAAGTCTTCTTTACCAGCGGAGATCTCCCTACCTCCAGTGGAAGGGACCTCTCCACCCCCGGGTGGCCTCCCAGTCCCTGTAGTACTAGCCTCCTCACCAGCTGTGGTGGGGTTAAGTCCTCATTGCCTGAGGAAGTGGCTTTTCCGAAGCAGCTGCCGTTCAAGGCAATGAAGACTTTCCTCTGGACCCCCTCATTTCCCCTCTTTGCTTCCAGGTCTATAACAAGACTGAAGTACCAGCTTGTCTGTAAAGGAGGTATACTGAGTGACTCATGAAAAAGTATACTCTACTCCAAGAGAACGACTTGAATTTTCTAATTTATACAGGCAGAAATCTGGGGAGCATGTGTGGGAATGGATATTAGGGTGTGGGATAAAGGTGGAAGGAGAATAAAGTTGTATCAGTCTGAAGTTTTTATATGGGCCCACTCAGCTGAGATTCTACATGTAATGGCACAGCTCAGGGAGTTATAAAGGATTCTAGCATTTTGTTTGGTTGGTTGGTTGAAACATGAATCAAAGGATGGCGCCCTGTGAGTGAATTGGAAATAACTCACCACCCTTGGTTTAATGTGAAGGAAGAGATTCAAAGGCTTAGGGAGATTGCAATGTTAGGATAGATTTGTCATTTAAGACAAAATCATCTACACTGTGAGTGTCCAGGGACACACCTTTCACCAATATTTTGAGTAGATTTATGAAGGGAGCCTGGGCATCCTTGAAGATCTCTGTGATCATTCTTCTCTGCAGGCCAGACCTTACCATGAAGACCACAGTCACTCAGTGGGAGACCTAATACACTGGGAATAACTGGATCCCAGGTTGGCAGGAGTAAAGTGGTGGCACCCAACTACCAAAATCAAGGGGAGTGTAGATACTGTAATGGCAGCAAAGGCACAGCAGCGTGGCATTGGCTAATTAATGGGGTTCCTAGAAGTGAAATAGATAGGAAGCTTAATACATTCTTAGTTGATCTATTTAGGCAGAAAAATTCTAGGTCAAGTGAACAAGTCTCACTCAAATCATAAAATCAGAGTCATAGTACATCAGTCAGTTCCCACATTTGAACCAATTTGTAGCCGAAGCATCCCTTGAATGGAGGGAAGGTTGGGTCTCTTCAAGGAAGGATCCTGGTGAACTACAAAAAATTTATACTGTTAATTTTTCACCAGACTTCCCCAAAGGGACCTTTAGCATTTAACTGTGCATTAGGGAAAAGTAAATAATTAGATTTTCAGGGACTACTAGACACTAGCTCTGAACTTGACACTAATTCCAGGAGACTCAAAATGTCATTCTGGCCTAAAATCAGGTGATCAATGGACTTTTAGTTCAAGTTCATCTTGCTATGGATCCATTGGATCGCTGGACACCCCTGTCATTATTTCCCCAGTTTCTGAATGCATAATTGGAATAGACATACTTAGCAGCTGGCAGAATCTCCAAATTGGTTCCTTGACCTGTAGGGTAAGGGCTGTAATGGTGAGAAAGGCCACGTAAAAGTCATTAGAGCTGCCTTTACCTAGAAAAATAGTAGACCAAAAGCAATACCACATTCTTGGAGAGACTGCAACGGTAAGGATAACCATCGAGAACTAGAAAGGGTGGTGGTTCCCATCACAACCCCATTCGATTCTCTTATCCAGCCTGTGCAGAAAATAGATGGGTTTTGGAATGTGACAGTGAATTATTGTAAGTTTAACCAGGTGGTAACTCTAGCTGCTGGACCAGATGAGGTTTCATTGTTTGAGCAAATGAACTTCACTCTCCCTACCTATGCTCCCTATGATTAGGGGCATATCAACGCTCCAGCCTATGAAATGATTTAGTTGTCAGAGCTCTTTTTTTTGTTTTTTTTTTTAATTGTTGGGGATTCATTGAGGGTACAAGAAACCATGTTACACTGATTGCATTTGTTGGGTAAAGTCCCTCTTACAATTGTGTTTTGCCCCAAAAGGTGCGGCACACACCAAGACCCCACCCCCCTCTCTCCTTCCCTCTCTCTGCTCTTCCTTTCCCCACCCCTCCCTCATTTTTTCTCTCTCTGCTCTCCCCTTCCCTCACCCCCACCATGTCAATAATTGTCATTAATTGTCCTCATATCAAAATAGAGTACATGGGATTCATGCTTCTCCATTCTTTGTTTTTTTTTAACTTATTTATTTATTTATTTGAGACAGAGCCTCAAACTGTCACCCTGGGTAGAGTGCTGTGGCATCACAGCTCACAGCAACCTCCAACTCCTGGGCTCAAGCGAGTCTCCTGCCTCTGCCTCTCAAGTAGCTGGGACTACAGGTGCCTGCCACAATGCCCAGCCATTTTTTTTTCTGGTTGTAACCGTCATTGTTGTTTGGCGGGCCGGGCTGGATTTGAACTCGCCAGCTCAGGTGTATGTGGCTGGCGCCTTAGCCGCTTAAGTCACAGGCGCCAAGCCCATGCTTCTCCATTCTTGTGATGCTTTGTTAAGAATAATGTGTTCCACTTCCATCCAGGTTAATACAAAGGCTGTAAAGTCTCCATTTTTTTTTAATGGCTGAATAGTATTCCATAGTGTACATATACCATAGCTTGTTAATCCATTCCTGGGTTGGTGGGCGTTTAGGCTGTTTCCACATTTTGGCGATTGTAAATTGAGCTGCAATAAACAGCCTCATGCAAGTGTCCTTATGATAAAAGGATTTTTTTCCTTCTGGGTAGATGCCCAGTAATGGGATTGCAGGATCAAATGGGAGGTCTAGCTTGAGTTCTTTGAGAGTTCTCCATACTTCTTGCCAAAAAGGTTGTATCAGTTTGCAGTCCCACCAGCAGTGTAAAAGTGTTCCCTTCTCTCCACATTCATGCCAGCATCTGCAGTTTTGAGATTTTGTGATGTGGGCCATTCTCACTGGAGTTAGATGGTATCTCAGGGTGGTTTTGATTTGCATTTCTCTAATAATTAGGGATGTTGAGCATTTTTTCATATGTTTGTTAGCCATTC
>CAUYON010028377.1:0-11814 GCA_963573935.1 Arctocebus calabarensis
CTCAAGAGCCCCAGGTTTGCCTTACAGTGGAGCGCCAGGAGAAAAAATTTCTTTTGGACACTGGAGCAACCTTTTCTGTACTTCTCTCTAATCCTGGTCTTTTATCTCCCAAATCCATAACTATACAGGGGGTGTCTGGACGGCCGGTTACCAAATTTTTCTCCCAGCCTCTAAGCTGTAATTGGGATGACTTGCTGTTCTCTCATGCCTCCCTAATCATGCATGAAAGTCCTGCTCCCCGTTTGAGGAGGGACATACTAACTAAAACAGGAACTTTCCCCTTCTGGAGAGCTAGTCATGATCAAACCTCTTCCCTCTAATTCACCTTCCCTGACCCCAACTTGGGAAGTCCCCTTTCCTGTTATCTTGTCTTCTTCTACTGTTAAAGTTATAGGAGTCGATTCCTGCATACGTCATTCACGAGTAAAGTCCTGGAACCCTCCATCTTCTATGGAGGCAGGCAATGAAGACAGCCAACCACAGACCACCTACACTTGTGAGCCAAAAGAAAGTTTGACGTTATTATTTAGGAAACAGCAAGAAAAATCCTAATATGGTTTTCTTTTAGCATCACTGAATAAGTGCTTCTGACCTAATGCTGTTCTACCTTTGCCTATTACTGATTACACTAATCAGATTTATGTTTTCCAGAAATGTCATCAAGCCACATGCAATAAAGATGGTTCCAGTCCATGAATCCCTGTATTACTCTCCCTCTGGAGAAACCCTAACTGTCCCCTTCTATCATTGCCTGATTCAGCAGGAAGCAGTTAGATGGGGTCTTTGCCCTTTTTCCCTAACAGCAGTTGGAGTTTCTACTCGGAGAGGGAGAATTGATGCAGGACATTTGGTGCCCTAGCCAGCTCGGCGGAGCTGGTGGACCTGCCACCTCCTCCTTGGCGGTGTCGGTGCTGTGGCAGCCAGCCTAAGAACCAGCTGGCTGGATGACAGGCAAGGAGGGGGACCTCCAACCCCCACCGGAGGCTCCAACAGCCAAAAGGGCTGGACAATTGCCGAGGAGACTCCCTTGTCTTGGTATCTCCTTCACTTTACACTTAGGACTAAATGTGGAACCCGCATTTCCTATGCCTAGGTCAATTTTGTGTGAATATTCTATGCCTCAATTCCATGAATGGACTGTGTCCATTCATTGACACATTCATTCACCTTGCCCCTGGCGGAAGGGACTGTGTTCATTTGTTTCCTGGCCAAGGAACCCATACACCTATATATACCCTGAGACTAAAAGCCTAAAGGGGGAGACAGGGAAAGACTGGGAGAGAAACGGAGAGAGCTTTTCTCTCACCACTTGAGTTCTCTCTCTCTACCAGGAGCTTTAGTGTTTTCTGTAAATAAATTCCGTCTTACCACTGGGAGGAAAAAAAAATGGAAAATGCCATGAAGGCTATGTTAAACAGTTTGATGAAAACATTTCAGATTGTATGTGAAACCAGCACATCGTACCCCTTGATTGCACTAATGTACACAGCTGTGATTTAATTAAAAAAAATTATATATATATATATATATATATATATAAATTTACTGGAAAGTGAAAGGAATCAAATAGCATTAATACAGAATTCCACCAATCCACAAAGACAGAAGAAAAGAAACAAAGAATTTACAAAACATCTAGAAAACAAGTAATAAAATGGCAGGACTAAGCCCTCATGTATTAGAGATAACATTGAATGTAAATGAATTAAAATTTTAATTAAAAAGTGTAGGCTAGGCTTAGTGCCTGTAGCACAGTGGTTATGGCACCACCCCCGGAGGGTGGCAGATTCAAACTCAGCCCGGGACAGCTAAACAACAACAAAAGTAGCCAGGCATTGTGCAGGGGCCTGTAGTCCCAACTACTTGGGAGGCTGAGGCAAGAGAATCACTTAAGCCCAAGATTTTCAGGTTGCTATGAGCTGGGTTCCTACAGAACTCTATCAAGGGCAACATATTTTTATTTTTTTGCAGTTTTTGGCTGGGGCTGGGTTTGAACCCACCACCTCCAGCATATGGGGCCAGTGCCCCATACTCCTTTGAGCCACAGGCACTGCCCTAGTTGAATAATTTTTTAAAAAAAGATTCACAGTATGATCAAAATATTTCTGAATGTATATGAATCGTGCCCTGTGATTGCACCAATGTACATAATTATGATTCAATAAAATTATTTAAAAAAATAATAAAAACAATAAATAAAGATAAAAAAAAAAGATACAAGTCACCTACAAAAATCTCACCTCACCTATAAACACATACAAAGAATGAAAACACAAGGATGGGAAAAGATATCCCATGCAAACAGAAAATGAAGTGAGCAATAGTAGCTATATCACATCAGATAAAAGAGACTTTGATTCAAAAGGAGTTTAAAAAAAAAGAAGAAGGTCATTATGTAATGATAAAGTATACAATTCAGAAAGAAGATATAACAATTCCAAATATATATGCATTGGAACACTCAGATTCACAAAACAAATATTACCAGTTCTAAAGAGAGAGACATGAAGCTATTAAATAATAGTTAGACCACAATACCCCACTCACAGCACTAGACAGACATATCATTTAGACAGAAAATCAACAACAACAAAAAAATTGGCCCTAAATTTGACTTTAAATCAAATAGATCTGAAAGACATTTATAGAACATTCTACCCAATAATTGAAGAGTATGTGTTTTTCTTCATTAGCACATAGGTAGATCTATGGTAGATCATATGTTAGCCCACAGAACAAGTCACAACAAATTTTTAAAAATTAAAATCATGTCTAGTATCTTCTTAGAACACAGTGGAATAAAACTAGAAATCAATACCAAGAGGAACATAGGAAACTATATAAATAAATGGAAATTAAATAACATGTTTCTGAACAACCATTGAGTCAACAATGAAATTGAGATGGAAATGTACATTTTTTTTGAAACAAACAAAAATGAAAATACAACATACAAAAATCTTAGGATACGATAACAGCATTGCTAAGAGAGAAGTTTAAAGCATTGAATGACTACATCAAAACAGAAGAAAGTTTACAAAAATAACCATCTAATGATGCATCTCAAGGATTGAGAGAAACCAGAGAAAACCGAATTCTAAATTACCAAAGAAAAGAGATCAAAGACAGAGCAGAACTAAATTAGATAAAGACTAGAGAAAACAATACAAAGGATCAATAAAACACAAAGTTGGTTCTTTTAAAAGATAAAGAAAATTGATAAATTTCTAGGTAGACCAACTAGGGAGAGAGAAGACTCAAATAAATAAAATCAGAAATGAAAAAGGAAAAATTACAATTGATACCACAGAAATGAAAAGCATTAAAATAGGAAAAGAGGAAGTCACATTATCTTTGTTTGCTGATGACAGGATCTAATATCTGGAAAATCCTAAAGAATTCACCAAAAAACTCATAGAGGGCAGTGCCTATGGCTCAACGGAGTAAGGCACTGGCCCCATATGCCGGAGGTAGCGGGTTCAAACCCAGCCCCAGCCAAAAACTGCAAACAAACACACAAACAAACCAAAACAAATATTAAAAAAAAATCATAGATTTGATAAACAAATTTAGTAAAATTGCATGATGCAAAATCAGTATACAAAAATTATTAGGTAAGCTGTGATAGGTAATCATAAAAATTAGTACTGTTGTTAGAAACCAACAACAATCCAAATGAGAATGATATTAAGAAGGAAGTCTCAGGCAGCGCCTGTGGTTCAAGGAGTAGGGGCGCCAGCTCCATATACCAGAAGTGTCAGGTTCAAACCTGTCCCTGGCCAAAATCTGCAAAAAAAAAAAGGAAATCTCATTTACAATAGCTACAAAAAGTAAAATACCCAGTAATAATTTTATCCAAGGAGATGAAAGAGGTCTATCAGGAAAACTACAAAACACTAACATAAGAAATTGTAGATGACACAAACAAATAGGAAAACTTACTTGTGGATCACAAGAATCAATGTTGTGGCCATGACCATATTTCCCAAAGCAATCTACAAATTTATTACAATTTCTATTAAAATGCTAATATCATTTTTTCACAGAAATGTAAAAAAAATCCTAAAATTTATGTGGAAACAAAAAAGTGTTAACACAATCTTGAGCAAAAGGAGGAGACATCACACTCAGTGACTTCAAATCTTATTACAAGGCTATAGCAACCAAAACAGCATGGTACTCATATAAAAATAGACAAATATATCAACAAAACAGAGTAGAGAACCCTAAAATAAAATTACATATTTACTGCCCACTGATCTTTGACAAAATTGACAATAATGTATTTTGGGGAAAGGACAATCTTTTCAATGAATGGTTCTGGGAACATTGGATAGCCATATACAAAAGAATGAAACTACAACACTATCCCTCAAAGTATATAGAAATCAACTGAAGCTGGCTTAAAGACTTACATGTAAGACTCAAAGCAGCGGAAATTCTAGAAGAAAACTGAGGAAAACCTTCCGGACAAAAGAATTTATGACTGAGACTTCAAAAGCACAAACAACAATAACCACAAAAATATACAATTGTGACTATATTAAACTAAAAAATTTCTGCACAGGAAAAAAATAATGGTCAGCACACTCAACAAACAACCTGAAGATTTGGAGAAAATATCTGCAAACTCTTCATCTGACAAAGTACTGAATCCAAAATATACTAGGAACTCAAACAACAACCACAACAGAAAAACCAAACAATCTCATTAAAAAGTGGGTAAAGGACCTGAGTAGGCATTTTTCAAAAAAATACATACAAATGATCAGCAAGTATATGAAAAAAATGCTCAACATCACTAATCATCAGAGAATGCAAATTAAAATCACAATGAGATATCATCTCACCTCTGTCTTAATGGCTATTACTAAAAGGACAGACAATAACTGGTGTTAGTGAGGATGCAGAGAAAATGACACTCTTTCTTAGTAGGAATGTAAGTTATTACAACTTCTGTGGAAAACAGTAAGGAGATTTCTCAAAGAACAAAAAATGGAACTATCATTCCATCCAGTAATTCCACTCCTGGGTATCTACCCAAAGGGAAAAACTGCATATACCAAAAAGATGCTTGCATTTGTATGTTTACTGTGGTACTACTATTCACAGTAGTAATGTTATGGAGTCAGCCTAAGTGTCCATCAGTGGATAATTGGATAAAAAAATAACTACATATGTATGGTGAACCACCACTCAGCCACAAAAAAATGAAATCACGTCTTTTGCAGCAAAATGGATGGAACTGGAGGTCATTATCTTAAGCAAAACAAATTAGACATAAAAAATCAAATATGTGTATTACATGTCCTCACCTATTAATGGGTACTAAAAATATGCACACATGAACATACAGAATGGAATGATAGTGAAGATTCAAAACGGTGAAAGGGTGGCAGGAAGGAATTATAGGAAGGCAGGAAGCTATTATATAATGGGAACTGGAGGTCATTATCTTAAGTGAAACAAATCAGACATAAAAAATCAAATATGTGTATTACATGTCCTCACCTATTAATGAGTACTAAAAATATGCGCACATGAACATAGAGAATGGAATGATAGACAGTGAAGATTCAAAATGGTGAAAGGGTGGCAGGAAGCAATTATATAATGGGTACAATGTATGTTATTCAGGTGATGGATACCCTAAAGCCCTAACTTGACCACTATGTAATCTATACATGTAACAAAATTGCACTTGTATTTCATAAATTTACACCAATAAAATTATATAAGTTAAAATGCTAACCCTGCTTTCGTACACCTGATTTGTTATAGGCATCTGATTCTATAATTCTTGTATTTCTAGAATATAAGCTACTGTAGTCAAGCTTCTCACTCAATACTATTTCAAGGTCTTTATAATACATAGTCCCAGAATGACAGAGTGAGTTTCTTCCATAGCACAAGACATTATTACAAAGGAAAGTTGCAAGGTAATACAATTTTTCTTATTACCAGAACTAATTATCAGAAGTAGAACACTAATTTTTAAATTACTTTACTTCTGATGGACATGGATCAACAATGGGGCAGGAAATAGAAGATATAAATAGAGCAGAAAGTTACTATGCTGAGGTATGCTTTCTTCCAGTTTTCAAGGCACTGATCACTAATGTTGATGTGATTCCCTGACCATGGGTATTGCTATGCTATGGCATTAGTCTGGAGAATTGAAAAGAACAGGATTTTAACTCTGGCTGCAAATAGGACTCACAGACTGAGGAGGTTTCAAAAATATCTATGCTACACCTCACACCCTGAGATTTTGATTTAATTGGTGTGGAGATGATCCTGGTATCAGCAGTTTTTCAAAACCTTCCTCAGATGGGTGATTTGAATCCTTGGTGCAAAATCTTTTTCTTTTTTCCCCTCCAAATGTCATTAAAACAAGGTAAACTCTCTTTCTCTGCTAAGGCTTAAATTACCTTATGTTGGATGAACATGGATCGACAATGGGCAGGGAATAAATTTATGGGATAAATGTGTAATTTCATATAAATGTATGATATTCAAGTGCAATTTCGTTACACTCATAGACTACGTAGTGGTTAAGTTAGGCCTTTAGGGTATCCATCACTTGAATAATGTGCATTGCACCCATTAAGTAATTTCTCGTCAGACCTTCCACTATTTCTCTCTTCTGAGTCCCAATTATCTATCATTCTACTCTATATGTTCATTTGTACACATTTTTTTAACACGCACATCATTATGCTAGAAGTTGGAACAATAAATTCTATTGCTTCTTGGGGACTTTTGTGTGTCTTACAGGTTGGCCATTCATTCATTTATTCCACAAATGTTTACTTAGTACCCATTATGGCCAGTGTGTTAGAGAAATGGTTCTCAAGCAGGGCAGATTTTAGCCTCACTCCCACCTCCACATTGGGAACATTTGGCAATGTCTGGAGATGTTTTTGATTGTCATAAATAGGGTGAGTACTACTGGCTTATAGTAAGTAGGGTCCATGAATGCTGATAAACTTTATACAATGCATAGACAGTCCCCCAAGATAAAAGTTATTTGGCAAAAAGCTCAATGATGTGGAGTTTGGGAAATCCTGCATTAGAAGATAGGCGTAAACAGGAAAATGTTCCTATCTCTATGGCTTTTATGATCTAGTAGGGAAGGCAGACCATACACAAATGCAACATGTAAGTGTATACATCTGTAGGCATGTATGTGTATGTATATGATGTGAAGTAGTTACAAGTGTCATAATGATGACTGAAGCAAAGTAAGGGAATAGAGAGTGACTTGGGTGAAAGAGATAAGGGAAGGTTTTTCTAAGAAAATATTTACAGGGTGTACAACCTGTGAGGACATTTTTGCTGTCAGATATCACAGATATCACAAAAAGTATGCACAGACTTTTGTGGGGTTTTTTGCTAATTAGCTCTTGTTACTGTTTGTATTTACTGTGTGGTCCAAGACAACTCTTCCAATGTGTGACAGAGAAAAATAAAGGTTGGACATCCCTGGTTGAGGCAATCATTTGAATGACGTAAAAAAGTCAGATGAGAATTTGAGAGTTAGATTCTAAGTTAGAGTGAATGTGGTAGTTAGATAACAGGGGAAACTATATTTTCTCAGATTGTGGGGAAAGAAATAAATTAGGAAAATTTGGTAAGATTTCTGGTAACTCAGTTGGGTTTTGCAGTCACAATTTTAAAGTGAAATCAGTCATCAAGATTACAGGTTCTAGCTATGTTAGTTCTTGGAAAGGATCATGGACCTTGAAGACGTTTTCAAGGGAGGGATTGGGCTGATAGATCACTGGGTGGGTAAGTAGGGACAGACAGTGAATAAGTGTCAGGATACTTAGATTCCACATTCAAGTGGGGTCACAGAATTACTGAGATGAAGGTTCTAGAAGAAGTGAGATGGCAGGAGAGAGAATAAGTGTCAGAAAGTCAGATGACTGAAAATGAAATGTTGTCAAGGCTATCATCTAAACAGCAAGGAGGATTCTCTCTTACATGGTGCCTCTTCTGTACCACTTTGGGCACTGTAGCCAGGGCAGAAGTACAAGAAGCTTTTCATCACTGTCAGCTGGGGGACAATGTTTTTATCTATGATTTTGACTTGATATTTTTCTGGCATTTTGGTATATGGAATGGCGAGTATGAATAAATAGCGACAGCTAAACGCAAAGCCTAGAGTACAGTACTACCATATGCATATTGGGTAGGGGAAAGTAGAAAGGTACCAGGGTAAAATAAGAAAGAAGACTTTTAATACAAGTTGATTCTTTTCTTCCAGACTCTCATTGATTCTATATGAGATGTGTATTTTATATTCTTTCTTCTTTTTCCTTCCCTTTGTCTGCCACATATTATTATTATGTGTTAGTATTTACTCTTATATGTGTATGACAATTAAGTTCACAAACTTGCCATGATGCCCTTACGTTGGCAGTGCTGTACAATTTGGTAACCTTTGTATATCAGTGTCTCACAATTGTGTTGGTGTTGACAGGTGGTGGTGTCATGCTGAGTGGAGTTCATTATTGTGTGTTTTGTCTGCTATTATGAGAATGTTGGCACTAGAATTAGAGCAATGAACAAACATTTATTATTTTCTTATTAAATTTGGCAAGAGGGTGGCATCTGTGGCTCAGTGAGTAGGGCGCTGGCCCCATATACTGAGGGTGGCTGGTTTGAACCCAGCCCCGGCCAAACTGCAACAAAAAATAGCTGGGCATTGTGGAGGGTGTCTGTAGTCCCAGCTACTCAGGAGGCTGAGGCAACAGAATCACCTAAGCACAAGAGCTGGAGGTTGCTGTGAGCTGTGACAGCATGAAACTCTACCAGGGGCGACATAGTGAGAAAAAAAAGAAAAAAAAAAAAACTCGGCAAGAGTGTAAGTGAAATCAAAGATATGTTACTCCTAGTTTATGAGGATAATGACATGAAGAAAATGCCAGGTGTACAAATAGATTAAACATATTTTGTGAGGGGAGATAAAATATCACTGATGAAGTCAGGCCAAGCAGTAAGGAAAATTGACAAAAACATTACAAAAATTCATCGATTTGGCCGCTGAAATTGTTAGCTGACTGAGAAGGATAGCAGATCAAGCAAACATCAATAAATAAACAGTGTGGAAAATCTTAATTGTAACTTTTGGCCAACAACTCATTGCTCTTGCATCGTGACAACACACCAGTTCACATGGCACTATCTGTGAGGAAGTTTTTAGCCAGTAAACAAATAACCGTATTGGAACATCACCCCACACTCACCTGACCTCACCCCCAATGACTTTTTTCTTTACCCAAAGATAAAGGAAATATTGAAAGGAAGATGTTTTGATGACATTCAAAATATCAAGGACAATACAATGACAACTTTGATGGCAACTCAGAGAAAGAGTTCCAAAATTGCTTTGAAGGGTAGATTAGGCTCTAGCATTAGTGCATAGCTTCCCAAGGGGAATACTTCAAAGGCGACCATAGTGATAATTAGTAATGAGTATGTAGCACTTTCTCCAGGATGAGTTCACCAACTTAATTGTCAGGCCTCATAGATAAAGGTGAAATTACATTTATGTTCCTGGAATGTCTTCTTATTCACATGTCAGAAATTCATAATAAGAATATTTTCCATTAAGATTTGGAGGACTCTGGTTTTTGTGTGTTTTGGTTCCTATTGTACTGGCCATTTCTAGCAAAGGTTGTAGTTTTTGAAACACTTATTTCACTAAAAATTCTACTCATGTTATTCCCAAGCTATGCCCTACATCATCCATATGTTACAAACTTCAAAATAAATATTACAACTCAGAAAATGTCCTTCTTTCACAGAGGAAAAAGAATCTGTTTCTTTGTGTCATTTTAGTGGAAAGAAATGCTGACCTTTTGATATAGGGTATATAATCTGACTTTGCTGTCTATTATTTTAGTTTATTGCACTGAAGGGGGTATAAACCAGATTCAAAAAATAAATGTATTGCATGAATCAGTTCTGTACTGTTTCAGGGAAATAACAGGTGCAAGAAGATCCATTTAGTCTCACCCAGCTCTTAATTTTTGTGATTCTTCTAAACCATGTCTCATGAAGGACATTTCTTGGTGCTTTTGAAGAGCTGTAGAAATGTATTTATAAGCATAAAATAGCCTCATTAAGTTTAGTCCTTTGCTCATCAGAAATCTGCATCCATCAGAAATCTGCATCCTTATCAGAGGGAATCATTCATTGTCAAAGTTTATATGCTAATGAGTTACTTCATAGTCAAAGCACATTTTAAGTATTTATTCATAGGCCAGATGAAGACTTTTAAAGTGGTTAATTTTGAAACAAAGTGGCCTTTGTACAGGGAGAAAAATACACTGAATATGAACAAAATGAGCATTTGTGTCATGGCTACCATATAATAGACCATTTGGTAAGGACCAGCACCAATCATGTATGTTTATTCAACACATGGTACAGCCCTAGGTCTCTAAAGCACAATGAAACGTAAACGTATATAGATTGACCTCAGTTAACATTAAGGGATTGTGGATAGATTTCTCATTGTAACAAACATCATTAGATTTCATCCTTCTTAGCTAAAGGCCTGGATGATGCAGATGTTGAATAAAGCACCGAAGCAACATAATTAAACACATTTCTCATTCTTTCATGGGACATTCCAAGATAGGAAGATTAGGGATCAACACAGATTGAGTGTGCAAAGCTCAATTATCTCCTTCTGGATATAAACAAGGACTTGGAGAACAATTTAAGCTATTTACAAAGTATTTTCTATCCACATAGTCTTATCTTTAGTTCATTGTTAGTTAATGATTTTTTCAATAAATTAAAAAATTATTTTCGTATTTTCTATAGATTTAGGGGGTGCAAGAGCAGCTTTGTTAGTTGGATATATTGTGTAGTGGTGAAGTTTGGGCTCCATCACCTGAATAGTGTGCATTTACCCAATAGATAGTTTTTTTTTTATCAACAGAAGTTACTTCTTTAATCAAAACAATGCTTTAGAAAAAAATCGAAGAAGCATTCACATTAACAAAGTTATTGTTTTGACTAGAAAAAAAGATTCCTGGATAAAAATACAATCATAGCACTATAATGAAATTCTTTTACTGTATCCATTTCTTGGTGAGCTATTACAGCAAAGCCAGAAGTGTATAATCTGTGATAGGATATCATCAATGTGGTAATAGTTACAAAAACAAAGCTTTTAAGCCTAAGAGAATTCTTACAACGTTTTGTAATGAGATCAGAGTCACTGTAAAAGTATTTTGACAATGTACTTATAAGAGCCATCGAGCTTGAAAATGAATTATGCATTTTTTTAATCAATGGACTATTTCAAATTTGCTGAACTTTTTTGTGGTGAAAACTGGTTTTCGATAATGTTACCTCACACATATTTTAGAAAAAATAAGCTCACTTCATAGTAAAGGAGAAGAAATAATTGTTTTTTAAAAGTAATGTGCAGCCTCAGCACCTGTAGCTCAGTGGCTAGAGTGCCAGCCACATAACACTGGAGCTGGTGGGTTTGAACCTAGACTGGGCCTGCCAAACAACAATGACAACTACAACAAAAAAATAGCCAGGTGTTGTGGTGGGCGCTGATAGTCCCAGCTACTTTGGAGAAATAAAATAAAAATAAAAGTGGGTGAAGTGTGGAGCAAATTTTTTTTATAATTCTATTGAATCATAATTGTGTACATTGGTGCAATCATAGGGCACGATGTGCTTCATATACATTCAGAAATATTTTGATTGTACTGTTACAGATAGCCTTCATGGCATTTTCTTGATCACTATATAAAGACATTGATACTCTACCTTTAATAA
>CAUYON010028378.1:0-14802 GCA_963573935.1 Arctocebus calabarensis
GCTGTGATGCCACAGCACTCTACCCAGGGTGACAGCTTGAGACTCTGTCTAAAAAAAAACAAAAAAACTGTATTTACAGGGTGGCGCCTGTGGCTCAAAGGAATAGGGTGCCAGCCCTGTATGCTAGAGGTGGCGGGTTCAAGCCCAGCCCTGGCCAAAAAAAAAAAACTGTATTTACAGTACCTAAGAATCCCTGAGGTTTAAAGGTAATGTTGAGTGGTGCCAAAAAGATTTATCTTCCCTAGTCCATTATTAAACAGAAAGAGTGCATGTTAAAGAAGAAGTATAGGCTCAGCGCCTGTAGCTCAGCAGCTAGGGCATAAACCAGCCACATATACTGGAGCTGGTGGGTTCGAATCTAGCCCAGGCCTGCCAAACAACAATGGCAACTACAACCAAAAAATAGCCAGGTCATTGTGGCAGGCACCTATAGTTCCAGCTACTTGGGAGGGTAGGCTGAGGCAAGTGAATCGCTTAAGCCCAAGATTTTGAGGTTGGTGTGACGCCACAGGACTCTTCCCATAGTGAGACTCTGTCTCAAAAATAAATAAATAAATAAATAAATAAATATAAATAAAGAGGAAGTACATGGTAGAAAGGGAAAACACTAACCCAGGGTACAATTAAAGGACTCTTTTGGAGGCAAAGCCTACCAAAGGGGATTAATGTAAGCCAGAGAAGAAAGGAATACTGTTCAAATTCATACATTTATTTGACTAAAAATTATCAAATAAAACCAAGTTTGTATAGTGGACAGATCCGGATCTGACTTGCAGCTCTATCATTTAGAAGCTGAAAAAGTTACTTCCTATCTCTTAGCCTCATCCAGCAAGTAAGGATAAAATTATACTTACAATTTTTTACAATTAAACTTACAACAATTTACAGTTGTTATGAAGATTTGATTAGATAGTGCCTGTGAAAAGCACTTTGCCAACAACACAGTACTATAAAAAGTCAAATAAGTAGGCAGCGTCTGTGGCTCAAAGAACTAGGGCACCAGCCCCATATGCCAGAGGTGGTGGGTTCAAACCTAGCCCCAGCCAAAAAAAAAAAAAAAAAAGAAAAAGTCAAATATGCCATTATATACATTAATATAATATATATTACTATAATATAAGCTATTTATTGTTATATTATTAACGTCCTTCATGTGAGAAGGAAGAGAAAATAAGTTCATTTCCAATTTCCCAATGAACCAAGAGTAGAGAAAATAATTAATTAGAATAAACAATGGAAAGCAACTCAAATTTTCTTTTCTTTTTTTGAGACAGAGCCTCAAGCTGTCACCCTGGATAGAGTGCTGTGGCATCACAGCTCACAGCAACCTCCAATTCCTGGGCTCAAGCGAGTATCCTGCCTCCACTTTCCAAGTAGCTGGGACTACAGGCACTCGCCACAACGCCTGGCCATTTTTTTGGGTTGCAGCCACCATTGTTGTTTGGCGGGCCCGGGCTAGATTCGAACCCGCCAGCTCAGGTGTACGTGGCTGGCGCCTTAGCCTGTTGAGCCACAGGCGCTGAGCTAAGCAACTCAAATTTTCAAGTACAGTGGATTGATCAAATAAATTGTCTATTCATAATGGAATATTAAGTAGCTACTGGAAAGCAAGTTTAAGAAGCTGACATGACAAAGGATAATTATTAAGTACGAAACAGCTAAAACATATGCATGATCTTAACTCTGTTAAAAATTATAGGCTTGGCACCTGTGGCTCAAGTGGCTAGGGCGCCAGCCACATACACCGGAGCTGGCAGGTTTCAATACAGCCTGGGCTGCCAAACAGCAATGACAACTACAACCAAAAAATAGCCGGTGTTGTGGCAGGCACCTGTAGTCCCAGCTACTTGGGAGGCTGAGGCAAGAGAATCGCTTAAGCCCAAGAGTTGGAGGTTGCTGTGAGCTGTGATGGCATAGCACTCTACTGAGGGCGACATAGTGAGACTCAGTCTCAAGAAATATAATAACATACATACATATACTAAGACTAGCAGCTGTAAACCAGAATGACAATAGTATTATTCCTTGAGAAAGTGATCTGAGGGTGATTAAGTCAGTGATTTAAGTCTCAAATCCTTCTTCCTTTGCCTCTTGCTCATTCTGTCTTCCCTGAGGGAAGTTCTAAGCAATAGCTCTGAAAACTCAGCCTCCAGAGTGAGCAACTATTGTCTAACACTGGAGCTATCAAGAAATGATTGGATATACCTAGGTCAAAGACCAATAAGAAGTTAGTTCTAGCTTGGCGCTTGTAACACAGTGGTTACAGCACCAGCCACATACACCAAGGGTGGCAGGTTCGACCCCCGCCTGGGCAAAACAACAATGACAACGCCAACCAAAAAAAAAAAAAAAAAAAAATAGCTGGGTGTTGTGGTGGGTACCTGTAGTCCCAGGTACTTGGGAGGCTGAGGCAAGAGACTTCCTTGAGCTCAGGAGTTGGAGGTTGCTATGATACCACAGCACTCTACCAAGGGTGAGGTAGTAACTCTGTCTCCACATTAAAAAAAAAAAAAAAAAGAAGTTGGTACTGCCCTTGTAAGACAATCAGGCAATACAGAAGCCTGTGGGAAGAAAGGAAAGAAGGAAGAGGATAGCTTCTCAGCCCTTCTTACTAGCTAACAGCCCCATTTGCCAACCATTGTGGCCAGGGGTTGTAAACTTGAATGACTATAGAAACAGGTGATATAAATAAGTAAAGCTAGTAAACACATCTATAAGAGGGATTCTACCTAACAAATTCAAATATTGTGACCTGGTTGTTTGTACCCTCACATTAACCTGAAATAAAAAATAATTAAGTAAAGCAAGTAGTGCGGATGTGGTAAAATGGCAAGGATACATCCAGTCTAAAGTGTCCAGTCACTTGTGTCCAACCAATTGTCACTGCATGAGAAATGTAGGCCTTGTACACTCCTAGTTTTCATTTTTTAAAGAGAAAACAAGACCGGGAATGGTGGCTCACAGCTACCTAGCATTCTGGGAAGCTGCAGCAGGTGTATTGTTGGAGCTCACAAGTTTGAGACCAGCCTGAGCCAAAAAAGCAAGATCCTGTCTCTACTAAAAAGAGACAAAACTGAGGCAAGAGGATTGCTTAAACCTAAGAGCTAGAAGTTGCTATGAGCTACAACTCCACAGCACTCTACACAGGGCAATATCTTGAGACTCTATCTCAAAAAAAAGAACTCCAGATTTCTTTGGGTGACATTTCCCCATTTTCCAACACAATGTGGATGAAAGAAAACTTATGTGAAAGCATGATTCAACTTAAAGTCTGTCACTCTGCAACCCTAAATAAGATAGGAAACAGGTCTTAAAAATTTATCGATGTCACACTAAAAGGGAATGTCACATATAAAGGAAAATAAATGTCTCCCAGATCCAAGAACACAGCAATATGACTAACCCAAATGGTAATAATAAAAGTAAAGAAAGACCACGCACAGAAGTGAATAGGTAAGGACAAAAGAAGGTTTAAGAAAGAAAAAATGTGGTTTATTTAGTACCTTCCAAGGTTGGGACAGGGATAAAGGCTTGATATATGGGACATAGCCTACTCACAAGAAAGTCATGGTTAGCAGTAAAGAATAATTCCAGTGGGCTCTCCCAGTTAAGAGCCCTAACAAATTCAAACCTTTTTACCTCACAAAGTCAAATACTGTGACCTGGTTGTTTGTACCCTCACATTAACCTGAAATAAAAAATAAATAAGTACCTCTCTTGCCCTGATTCCTTGCTTACTAATCAATTTAGGATTAAAAACTCAGTCTTCCATGTATGATGAAACCAGAAGTCAAAAGGAAAATAGGACATAAGCTTTAGGCTTACTGGAAAGAAACATACCTCCATTCTGAAAAAACAAATTGCAGCTAATTTCTAAGTTTCATATGACTAATTAGTGCAAGTCTGTCACAGTCAATCTATAGGTATGATACTAAGTCCAGCTGATAGCCCTAAAAGGCTGAAGTCTGGACCACTAGAAGTTAAATACACAAAGTGTTAATGTCTGTTACCTAATGGTATAGTCAGCTGTAGCCAGCAACTTTAAAGGACTGTCCCATTGCCCTCAACTTTGGTTATTGTTTTCAAGCCTCACGAGTGGGTCCTTGAAACGCAGTAATGAAAATAGTAGGAGCAGTAATAACAACAAAAACTAAATGTACAGGTCTTTGATAGGAAAGGACTAATACTTACATTAACAAAATCGCCACCCTGAATCATGAAATCCTTTATAACCCTGAAACAGACAGCAAAGAATCCTGAGAGAAGATTCATTCTAAGGTTTAGAAAAGCAATTGTCTTTGTCATTGTAGTAACAAATTAACAGTGATTGTAAAATACACTGTTTATTAAAGTAATTACAAAATGTTATCCTTTCCTGGAATGATCAGGCTGAGAGGATTATTAAAATCCTGAGTTGCAGGCCTATAAAAGAGTTTCAATTGTAAATAATGGTATTTTATAGTTAATCTCAGTGTGTGATCTGGTAGCTGAATAGAAATATAAACAAGGGGCTAAAACCTTGCAGGATGAATTAACAAAATATTCACCAGAGAAGGCGGCATGTTAAGTACTTGGTGTATATTTTGAGAGAAAGAACTACAGAGCAAAGGCTGGGCACGGTGGGTCAAGCCTGTAATCCTAGCACTCTGAGAGGCTGAGGTGGGTGGACAGCCTAAGCTCACAGTTTCGTGACTAGCCTGAGCCAGAGTGAGACTCCATCTCTAAAAATAGCCAGGCATTCTGGGCAGCCAGCCACTTGTAGTCCCAAGTAGTTGGGAGCCCAAGAGTTTGAGGTTGTTGTGAGTTACGACACCACGGCATTCTACCAAGGACAACTAAGTGAGACTGTCTCAAAAAAAAAAAAAACTACAGAGAATATATGTGAAATATATTTACATATATTCAGAATATATGTGCCATCGTGTCATAGCTCATAGCAACCTCAAACTCTTGGGTTTAAGCATTTCTCTTGCCTCAGCTTCCCAAGTAGCTGAGACTATAGGTGCCTGACATACTGCCTGGCTATTTTTTGTTGTTGTTGTAGTTGTCCTTTTTGTTTTAGCAGGCCGGGCCAGGTTTGAACCTGCCAGCCCTGGTGTATGTGGCTGGTGCCCTAACCACTGAGTTACCAGCACCAAGCCTCTAGAGAGGATTTTTAACCTTCCTTAGCCTGTTTCCTCTTCTGTAGAATGCAGACGGTACCACCTCATAGGAGCATTACTAAGAATGAGACACCATAGCTTAAAGGTCTTGATATAGTTATATGCTAACATTGTTATTGACCATGTAACCATGTCAGGCAATAAGCAGGATTCTATATTGAAATTAGACTGAGCATTCCCACACTCCACTACCAGTAGGCCCAAGGAGTATGATTATCCTAAAACAATCATATATGGTCATTTTAGGAACTAGCTATAAATATCAACTAGAAGGATATATTATATGTATTTAAGGACTACAACTATATTTTTATTTAATATACAGTCAGACAAATGAGGGCATGAAAAAGACAGGATACTGAAATGATAAGTAGCTTCTTTCGCTAACCCTAGCACTCAGGGAGGCTAAGGCAGGAGAACTGATTGAGATAAGGAGTTCCAGAGCAGCCTGAGCAAAGTGAGACCCCACCTCCATTAAAAATAGAAAATTTAGGCCAGGGATGGTGCCTGTGGCTCAGTGGGTAGGCCACTGGCCCCATATATCGAGGGTGGTGGGTTTGAACCCAGCCCCTGCAACAAAAAATAGCTGGGCGTTGTGGCGGGCGCCTGTAGTCTCATCTACTCAGGAGGCTGAGGCAAGAGAACTGCCTAAGCCCAAGAGCTGGAGGATGCTGTGAGTTGCGATGCCACAACACTCTACTTAGGGTAACAAAGTTAAGACTCTGTCTCTAAAAAAAAAAAAGAAAAAGAAAAGAAAAGAAAATTTAGGGTAGGAGCAGTGGCTCATGCCTATAATCCTAGCATTCTAGGAGGCCAAGACGGGTGGATTGCTTGAGCTCAGGAGTTTGAGGCCAACCTAAGCAAGACTGAGAAGAGCCAGATGTTGTGGTAGGTGCCTATAGTCCCAGCTACTCAGAAAGTGAGGCAAGAGAATCATCTGAACCCAAGAGTATGAGGTTGCTCTGAGCTATGATGACATGGTACTTTACCCAGGGCAATGAAGTGAGACTCTGTCTCAAAAAAAAGGAAAAAAAAATTAGCCAAATTTTGAGTTGCAGGCCTATAGTTTCAGCTACTTAGTAGTCTGAGGCAAGAGGATCACTTGAGCCCAGTAGTATGAGGTGAGCTATGATTGGGCCACTGGACTCTACCAAGGCAACAAAGCAAGCCTCTGTCTCACTAAATAAATAGGTAAACAAGTGAGAGCATATAAGCCAGGGGTCCTCAAACTACGGCCCTTGGGCCACATGCTTCGGTGTGAATTGTATTTGTTCCTGTTTTGTTTTTTACTTCAAAATAAGATATCTGCAGTGTGCATAGGAATTTGTTCATAGTTTTTTTTTTTAATCTATAGTCCGGCCCTCCAATGGTCTGAGGGACAGTGAATAGGCCCCTTGTTTAAAAAGTTTGAGGACGCCTGGTATAAGCAGTGTTAAAACTTTTAAATCTTCAAGTCAGTTGAGTCCACAAAAAACATTTTTCTTAAGATCTAAGAACTAGCCTCTGGTTCTATTTTCCTCTCAAGAACCTTATCCCACAAGGAAGTATTTCTGAAAGCCCCCAGGATGGCTTACCAAAAGCCTTACCTGTGGAAGGTGCTCCCTTTGTATCCTATTGGAACCCCATCTTTTCTATAACCAAAAGAAAGAGACTTGGCATGATGACAGGTAATCACAGGTCTTTCCAGTTAGAACACCCTGGAACCAAAGGGACTCTCCTAGAGATAGTCAAGAAGAGACATAAAGAAGGAAAATGAACTAAGAATAGACCCCTGGGGTACTACCTTCTGACACTGACACCAGCAATCATTCAAGGCCTGTGAGTGGTTTCCCAATACCCTCACTACAGCTCCAGGATATCCCTCAGAGTAGACAAAAAAGTCAAAGGCATCTGAGACTGACCTGAATTCTCCAGTGCAGAATTGCCTGAAAGGGAAAAGAGTAAACAATTCAGTCACGATATATCACAGCTGGGGAGCATCTCTAAGGAGGGGAGAGTACTGAAATTGGAGCCAGGAAGTCCACCATTTGAACCAGATGTCCAGACACGAAGACATACGAACTAACAGCATAAACTAACACGGGAACAAACCAAACGGTAACCATTCAGACAGAGCAATACCCAAAGGAACAAATCTCAAGGACAGTGAATGGATGAACAAAGGCACACAGACAATACCAGGGCTGACTGGGGCCCTGCTTCTGCTCGGCTAATTCTGCAGAGCTGGAGTATTTCCTTACCTAAAGTTCTCCGCTGTTTTAGGCACAACATCTGCAAAGAGCTCGATCTTCATGCGGCCAACTTCCTGCAATCAGCCAGAGACAGTCAGAAAGCCCGGCCGAAGACAGTGAAACTCACCAAGAAGGGCGCAAGACGGATTAAACTACCAGCCGTGCCGCTCGGTATCTCCCACCTCCGTCCCCCTAGTCTAACGTTTCATTCCACCCAGTTCCTCCAGATGCCTGGTCTAGGATGGACAGGGCCCCTCCTTCCGGCCCCCTGTCCAGAAGGTCTTTAGGTTCTGGCGCAATTTCACTTTGTCTTTCCGATTTCGCTGTCTCGGTTGGTGAGTTCTCTTCCTGCCTAGCTCCGTACAGTGCCCCTTCGGCGCAGGACTGAGTGCCGCCTAGATCTCACCTGGCCACCAATGCTGACATCAAAGAACACTACGGGGTTGACAGGGCTAGAATTTGCTGCCGCCATTGCTCCAACCCGGAAGCAAAAGTCGGGAGCACGCTATTCCGGCGAACCTAAACGCAGCCCCAAGGAAAAGAGAGGAGGTGTGGCTCGTCCGGGCGCAGGCGCAGTAGAAGGCGAGCGGGGCCGGGTCCCGCCCCCGGAAGCATAGTCCCTCTGTGACAAGAGCTCTGGCGTTTGCGGTCAAGCTCCGGGTTGTGGACAAGAGAGTAAGGAGAACTGGATCTTGGGCATCCTTTTGTTCAAAGTCAATAGGCACCCCACTCATAGCTGTATTAAGTGCAGTCCGGCTAGGGAGTTTGGCAGTAGCCAAGGTGTTTACCTGCTCTTGCAGCTAAACCTTATGAACCATCACACGTGCTGTTTATTTCTTCTGCTCACTAGTCGGTGAGCTCAGTGAAGACATGAACTCTAGTTTATTCATCCTCGGCGTTTAGAATAACTTGGAACGTAGGCTTGCTAAGTAAATATTTAAACCTTTTTTTGAAGTCAGGACATTAGAATGTTTCGTTCTGCCACAAGCTTCCAGTTTTATCATCAATTCCTTTCCCAGAGAGGAGCTAAAGGTTTTTAATCACTCTTGGCTTCCCATATTTAGAATAAAATCCAATTCCTTACATTCTACGCCCTACAGTGCAGTATTCTGGCTACCTCCTACTTGACCTCATCTTGTACCACTCACCCTTAATTACTGTATATACTCTGTTTTTTCTGTTGCTCGAGGTTGAGATCGCTACTCTCTTTAGGGCCTTGGCCATAGGTGTTACCTCCGTCTAAAATACTTTTCTTCCGGGTTTTAATAGGAGAGGGAGGAAGCATGCTCCTTGTAGTTTAGGGCTCAGCCAGACATCTGAGGGGAACATTGTTTCCAATCTAAAGTTACCTTTGGTCGATCAGATCACTGGTTTGTTTTAGTCATGCCACTCATCATCCCAAATTATCTTATGTGGTCTGGCCATACCTCTCATTCCCTGCCCCCCCCCCCCATGTAGTTTATTCCCTAATAGCATATGAAGTCCATGAAAGCAGAGACTCTTCTGGTCTGTCTTGTTCACCGCTGTAGCTGCAGTGCCTACTAATGAATAGTAACCAATTTTTTTTTTTTTTTTGAGACAGAGCCTCAAGCTGTCACCCTGGATAGAGTACTGTAGCATCACAGCTCACAGCAACCTCCAATTCCTGGGCTCAAGTGAGTCTCCTGTGTCCGCCTCCCAAGTAGCTGGGACTACAGGTGCCCGCCACAACACCCGGCCATTTTTTGGTTGCAGACATCATTATTGGCAGGCCCAGGCTGGATTTGAACCCGCTAGCTCAGGTGTATGTGGCTTGCGCCTTAGCCCGTTGAGCCACAGGCGCCGAATGTGTATTTTTAAAAGACATTTCTGGTTGCTTGGTGAGAAATAGGCTGAGCTGGGGGACTTACCAGGGAGGCTGCTGGTGGCTATGACTTGAGAGTCGTGGGACAGCTGTGAGGCTTGCTTATCAGCTAGAAAGTTCTAGCACTTGTCACAGCTATGATTGAATAATTGTTTGAGTGATTAACTGTGTAATGTCTGCCTTCTCCCTGGCTAAACTATAAGTTCCAAGAAGAAGGCAGGGACAGCTGCATGTCCAGCATCACCCATTGCCTGCCATGAAGCAGTAAATGAATGGCCTCAGTGGTGCCCTTGGGTGAGACGAAAACCAAGGGGACAGGCATCTAGGGACCAGCAAAGTACATCCAAATGCAAAAAATTGTGAAGACCTTCAGGCTCTCAGTTTAATGGACAAACAGAATGAAATACAATCATTTAATTGACTCCCTGGCCTTGGGAACATTAATTCTTTGAGACCAGGTTTTTCCATCTGTAAAATGCAGATGGTACCTTCATTCTTAGCTAAATACTAAGATTAAATGAATGATCCAGTAATTCCAATTCGAGGTACATACCAAAAGAATTGGAGGCAGGAACTCAAAACTACACTTGTACACCCATCTTCATAGAGGCATCATTCCCAGTAGCAAAGGAGGGAAACAACCCAAATGTCTATCAACAGATGAAAGTATATGGTCCAGGTGTGTTGGCTCACACCTGTAATCCCAGCACTTGGGAGGCTGAGGCGGGTGGATTGCCTAACCTCACAGATTGCGAGACCAGCCTGAGCCAGAGTGAGACTTTGTCTCTAAAAATAGCCAGGCATTGTAGCGAGTGCCCGTAGTTGTAGCTACTTGGGAGGCTGAGGCAAGAGAATCATTAAAAGTTCAGGTGTTTGAGGTTGTTGTGAGCTATGACATCACAGTATTCTACTGAGCGTGACAAGTGAGACTCTGTCTCAAAAAAAAGGTTAAAATTGTAAATTTTACACTATATATTTTACCATAATAAAAAAAGATTAAGTGGCTTGGCTCCTGTGGCTCAAGCAGGTAAGGCGCCAGCCACATATACCTGAGTTGACGGGTTTGAATCCAGCCCAGGTCCGCCAAACAATAATGACGGCTGCAACCAAAAAATAGCTGGGCGTTGTGGCAGGCGCCAATAGTCCCAGCTACTTGGGAGGCAGAGGCAGAGAATCGCTTGAGTCCAGGAGTTGGAGATTGCTGTGAGCTGTGATGGCCACAGCATTCTATCCAGGGCAACAGCTTGAGGCTTTGTCTAAAAAAAAAAAAAAAAAAAAAAAATTTCGTGAGGTTATTCTATAAGGTTTCTTAGCACTGGGCCAAATATTTAATATTATCACTTTTTTCCTGGAAATGGTTTAATAAAGGGAGAAACCAAGAGCAGAAACAGGCAAGTAAGCTAACACTGTCTGTGTCCTGGGTCCCTACGCATGGGAATCTCTCCAGCTACAAACACTATAAATAACTAGGAGGCTCCCACACCCTTAGCAGGGTAGGGGCTACAGCAGTCCACCTACTGGTGGAGCCCTTCTCAGACCCTGAAGTCCTGTCCTTTGTCTTAACAGGGAAGATATTTCTGGGTCTGAGATATTTGCATTTGGTATCTTAAATACTGACCTGTTCCCACAAATGCTAAACCATAGATATGCTTCCTCTGAAACTCCAAGGGGCAGGTTAGAAAATCAGTAAACCTGACCCCACCAGCCTTTGTTTCATAATTAGTATTTTATTTCTTGCGTACAGAGAAAATAGCCCAACACCTGCTCTTAGTGGCATCAGTTGCGGGCAGAATGCCTTTGTACAAAGCACATACTCTATTTATATGATTTTAGAGGAAAGATCTTGAGGAGTCCCTCAGTATAACCCTTTCATTTTACAAGGAAGCCAACAGTGAAACATCAGAGAAGTAAACAGACTTGAGAGCATGTAGGGGTGGAGGGGGGTGGTATGAACCTAGAGGGCCACTTTCAAGTTTTGTGACTTGGGCAAGTTTTTTTTAACCTCTGGAAGCCTCGTTTTCCCTTAGTAAAATGAGGATGATACTTTTTTTTTCTTTCCTTTTTTGAAGAGGATTATTATTATTATTATTATTAGTAGTAGTAGTAGTAGTAGTAGAGACAGAGTCCCACTTTATCACCCTCGGTAGAGTGCCGTGGCAGCACACAGCTCACAGCAACCTCCAACTCCTGGGCTTAGGTGAGTTTTCTTGCCTCAGCCTCCCTAGTAGCTGGGACTACAGGCACCCACCACAACGCCCGGCTATTTTTCTGTTTTGCAGTTTGGGCGAGGCTGGGTTTGAACCCGCCGCCTTCGGTATATGGGACCAGCGCCCTACTTGATGAGCCACAGGTGCTGCCCAAAGCCTTTTTTTTGCAGTTTTTGGCCGGGGCTGGGTTTGAACCCGCCACCTCCGGTATATGGGGCCCGCGCTCTACTCCTTAAAGCCACAGGTGCCGCCCTCTTTCCTTTTTTGAGATAGAGTGTCACTCTAAGTGAGACTGCCCTGGTGTCATCATAGCTCACAGTAACCTCAAACTCTTGAGCTCAAGAGATCCTCATGCCTCAGTCACGCATGTACATGGGACTATAGGCACCCACCACAATGCCTGGCTAGTTTCTTCTACTTTCAGTAGAGATGGGTTCTTGTTCTTGCTCAGGCTGTCCTCAATGTGTCCTATGTGTTTTTTTTTTAATACAGAGCCTCAAGGGGTCACCCTGGATAGAGTACAATGACATCACAGCTCACAGCAACCTCCAATTCCCAGGCTCAAGTGAGTCTCCTGCCTCCACCTCCCAATTATCTAGGACTACAGGCGCCTGCCACAACATCCGGCCATTTTTTGGTTGCAGCTGTTGTTATTCAGCGGGCATGGGCTGGATTCGAACCCACCAGCTCAAGTGTACATGGCGGGAACCCCAGCCTATTGAGCCACAAGCGCTGAGCCAACCCTTATGTGTTTTTTATAATCCTCTCTCTTAACTAACTTCTTAACCTTTGAGTTGTTTCCCAGGAATGGTGGGTTTTCTGCAAGACAAAAGAGTGGATATTGTGAAGGCCGCTGGGCAGACTTCCTGTTGCCAAGAATTAACACAGGCATAGACTTGTCCCCCCAAACACATGACCCTTCCCTTAAAAAGCTCGTGATCTCCACCAGTATGGAAGACTGATTTGAGGCAATTTCTCCCAGATTTCTGTTGTATTAAAAAATTCCTTGGCAGCCTAGCACAGTGGCTCACACCTGTAATGCTAGCATTCTGGGAGGCTGAGGTAAGAGGACCACTGGAGGTCAGGAATTTGAGAACAGACTGAGCAAGATTGATACCCTATCTCTACTAAAATAGGAAACACCAGGCCTGGTGGTGTGTGTCTAGTCCCAGATACTCAGGAAGCTGAGGCAAGAAGATCCATTGAGTCCAGGAGTTTGAGGTTACCGTGAGCTATGATGACACCACAACTGCACTCTACCTGGGGCAACAGAGTGAGACTCAGTCATAAAAAACAAAAAAACAACTCATTGAATCACTGTGTTGAAGCAGGGTAGCAACATGTGGTTCTAATTTGGCATGGTCTTCCTTGTGGCAGTCAGTTGCTTGACAACCTTTTTCTGGTTTTTGTTTGTTTGTTTGTTTTGTGTTTTTGTGAGTCCTTCTCTGTTTGCCCAGACTAGAATGCAGTGACATCATCATAGCTCACTGGAACACCAAACTCCTGGGCTCAAGGGCTCTTCCTCCCAGGTAGTTGTGGGACTATAGGTGCATGCCATTATGCCCTGCTAATTTTATTTATTTATTTTTATTTTTATATTTTTGAGCAGAACTCAAGCTGTCACCCTGGGTAGAGTGCCGTGGCATCACAGCTCACAGCAATCTCCAACTCCTGGGCTCAAGCGATTCTCTTGCCTCAGCCTCCCAAGTAGCTGGGACTATAGGCTCCATCCACAATGCCCAACTATTTTTTTTTTTGTTGTTCCAATTGCCATTATTGTTCAGTTGGCCCGGACTGGGTTTGAACCCACTAGCCTTGGTGTATGTGGCCAACGCCATAACCACTATGCTACCGGGGGCTGAGCTAGCACTAAAGTCTTTTTTTTTTTTTTTTTTGAGAAAGATCCTTAAGCGGTCACCCTGGGTAAAGTGCTGTGGCATCACAGCTCACAGCAACCTCCAACTCTTGGGCTCAAACGATTCTCCTGCCTCAGCCTCCCAAATAGCTGGGACTACAGGCACTTGCCACAACAGCTGGCTATTTTTTGGTTCCATCCATCATTGTTGTTTGGCTGGATTCGAACCTGCCAGCTCAGGTATATGTGGCTGGCGCCTTAGCCACTTGAGCCACAGGCATTGAGCCTGGATTTTTTTTTTTTTTGTAGCGACAGAGCCTCCCTTTATCGCCCTCGTTAGAGTGCTGTGGCGTCACACAGCTCACAGCGACCTCCAGCTCTTGGGCTTAGGCGATTCTCTTGCCTCAGACCCCAGAATAACCGGGACTACAGGTGCCCGCCACAACACCCAGCTATTTTTTTGTTGTTGCAATTTGGCCGGGGGCGGGTTTGAACCCGCCACCCTCAGTGTATGGGGCCGGCACCCTACTCACTGAGCCACAGGCATCTCCCTGGACTTTTTTTTTTTAATTGTTGAGTTTTTATCTTCTTTATATATTCTTTTTTTATTTTTCTTTTTGGAGATAGAGCCTCAAGCTGTTGCCCTGGGTAGAGTGCTGTGACATCAGAGCTCACAGCAACCTCCAACTCCTGGGCTCAAGTGATTTTCCTGCCTCTGCTTCCCAAGTAGCTGGGACTATAGGCGCCTGCCACAATGCTGAGCTATTTTTTGGGTGCAGCCATCATTGTTGTTTGGCAGGCCCGGGCTGGATTCGAACTCGCTGGTGCCTTAGCTATCATTGAGCCACAGGCACTGAGCCTGCTATTTTTTTTTTTGAGACAGAGATTCACTTTGTCACCCTTGGTGGAGTACTATGACATCACAGCTCACAGCAACCTCAAACTCCTGGGCTCAAGTGATCCTCTTGCCTCAGGCTCCCAAGTAGCTGGGACTAAAGATACCTGCCACAAAACCTGGCCATTTTTTTAGTAGACAGGGTCTTGCTTTTGCTGAGGCTGATCTCTAATTCCTGAGCTCAAGTGATCTACCCTGCTCAGCCTCCCATACTGCTAGGATTATAGGTGAGAGCCACTGCACCTGGCAGTTTTTTATTTGCAGTTTTTGGTCTGGGCTGGGTTTGAACCCGCCACCTCCAGTATATGGAGCTGGTGCCCTACTCCTTGAGCCACAGGTGCCGCCCCTGCACCTGGCATTTTTTGTTTTTTTGTTTATTTATTTGTTTATTTTTTTTATTTTTATTTATTTTTTTTTGAGACAGAGCCTCAAGCTGTCACCCTGAATAGAGTACTGTAACATCACAGCTCACAGCAACCTCCAATTCCTGGGCTCAAGTGAGTCTCCTGCCTCTGCCTCCCAAGTAGCTGGGACTACAGGCGCCCGCCACAACGCCTGGCTATTTTTGTTTGGGTTGCAGCCGTCATTGTTGGTTGGCGGGCCCAGGCT
>CAUYON010028380.1:0-12868 GCA_963573935.1 Arctocebus calabarensis
AGACAGAGCCTCAAGCTGTCGCCCTGGGTAGAGTGTCGTGGCATTACAGCTCACAGCAACCTCCAATTCCTAGGCTCAAGCGAGTCTCCTGCCTCTGCCTCCCAAGTAGCTGGGAGTACAGGCGCCCACCACAACGCCTGGCTATTTTTGTTTGGGTTGCAGCCGTCATTGTTGGTTGGTGGGCCCAGGCTGGATTCGAACCCGCCAGCTCAGGTTTACATGGCTGGCGCCTTAGCCCGCTGAGCCATAGACACCAAGCCTTCCAACCTAAATTTCACTATTCCCTACTTGAACCATTTTGAACCACCCCCCTCCTCCAGATACCCATCATTTCCCAATTCAGTATGAAGGAAGTTTGGGGTAAGGACTCTCGTCTTTAGCCCATGGACAACCTTCCATTACAGTAACACTAACACTCCTTTGTCCCCTCACTTATTCTTCCTTTTGATAGCAGGAGTATCTTACCTAACAAGTGAGCCTAGGGGAAAGAAGAGCAGGTACCTAAGGCTCAGCCTTTTTTTAAGAGTCTCTACTTTCTCAAAGTCACCTACAGGCAGAAGGTGCTTTCCAGTCTGTTCTCCACTATGCTCACAACCTCAGCAGGCATCTGAAGGCCAGCACTGCCTAAGGCTAACTAGGTGAATCTGCAATCACTGGGCATTTGGATCTCTACTTGTCTAATGTCAACCTCCTGAATCTTGTTATTCTTCCAAACCTGGGAAAGGATAAGGCTGCCAATTTTCAAATTCCTAGACCACCACCACTTCTATGCTTTCTCATCTCTGGCACACTCTCTCAGTGGAGGGCCCTCCACAGTCCACCTCACGTCAAGAACCACCTTAGCAGGCAGTACCTGTGGCTCAACGGAATAGGGTGTCAGCCCCATATACCGGAGGTAGTGGGTTCAAACCCAGCCCCAGCCAAAAACTGCAAAAAAAAAAAAAAGAACCACCTTAAAAGCTTGGTGCCTGTGGCTCAACGGGCTGAGGCGCCAGCCATGTACACCTGAGCTGGCAGGTTCGAATCCAGCTCCGGACCTGTCAAACAATGACGGCTGCAACCAAAAAATGGCTGGGCGTTGTGGCAGGGGCCTATAGTCCCAGCTACTTGGGAGGCAGAGGCAGGAGACCCGCTTACGCCCAGGAACTGGAGGTTGCTGTGAGCTGTGATGCCACAGCACTCTATCCAAGGTGACAGCTTGAGGCTCTATCTCAAAAAAAAAAAAAAAGAACCACTTTAGTTCGGTGCCCGTGGCTCAGTGAGTAGGGCGCCAGCCACATACACTGAGGCTGTCAGGTTCAAGTCCAGCCCAGGCCTGCTATGGGCCTGGACAATGACAACTGGAACCAAAAAATAGCTGGGCATTATGGCAGGCACCTGTAGTCCCAGCTACTCAGGAGGCTGAGGCAAAGGAATCGCTTAAGTCCAAGAGTTGAGGTTGCTCTGAGTTGTGAGGACAGGGTACTCTAGTGAGGGCAACATAGTGAGACTCTGTCTCAAAAAAAAAAAAGAACTACCTTAACCCCTTCCTAACTGGCACACAATGGTCCAGGGCTCTGAATTCACATATTTTTTCCTTCACTAACCTGACAAGCAATCATCTAGTTCTGATCTTTTTTTTTTAGAGACAGAGTCTCACTTTGTCACCCTTGGTGGAGTGCTAAATGGCTTCACAGCTCACAGCTTCCTCCAGCTCCTGGGCTTAGGCGATTCTCTTGTCTCAGCCTTCCAAGTAACTGGGACCACAGGCGCCCACCACAATGCCCAGCTATTTTTTTGTTGCAGTTGGGCCAGGGCCGGGTTTGAACCCACCATCCTTGGTATATAGGGCCAGCGCCCTACTCACTGAATCACAGGCGCCGCCCAAGTTCTGATCTTTTTGTTGTTATTTTTCTCCTGCACCGATATTTGACTTCTCCAATGTTCCTATTCTATTTTGATTAGATCATATACTCCCTGAGGGCAGGGGGCTAGCACAGTGCCCAGCACACAGGACAGCACTACCTTTGTTGAATGTAAAGCAGGAATTGTCCATTTTCAGCTGCCAGCCCAGGCAGGATCAGTGATTTAGGGACTCCCTATGGCCTGATGGATGAACGAGACAGTGAAGGGACACACACTCACGCGATCTGGAGAGCTCGGGTGCCCAGCACACGGGCTCGCTCATATTTGGTCATGTATGGTGTGGTGATTCGCTTCTGGTTGGCCTGCGGCCGCTCCCCAGAGGGCAATATCTCCACGTTCTCCTGGCCCTCCTAGTTACCAGACAGAAAAAGAAGGAAAATTCTCAGAGGACATTTTTTGGGTTGGAGGGTGACGATGACAATAATCATAACGACTACCATAATCACCATTAATGCTTAACGCATGCCAGGGACCACGTGACTGTTTACTAACACCTCATCTAATCCTCACAATAACCTTCTGAGGCAAGGATTATAGTCCCATTTCAGAGGCTTGGAGAGTCAGCTAAATCTGGAAGTCTAGCAATAAAGAGGAACCATGATGAGAAACAGAGCCAATTGCCTTATCCAGAAGAAAGAGAAGCAGAAAGCCTAGAGATGGGGAAGTCCCAGAATGTTGGCCCTAGAAAAGAAGTCCTGGGCACAAGGAATCCCTCGAAGCAGGAAGTTAGGAACAAACGCTCCACCCTTCAGATTAGGGTAACTAAACCAAGGAGTCAAGTAGCACATATTCACACATTTAACAATTACTTATTAACCATCTGTTTTTGCCAGACAGTACAATAAGCAAGGAGGCAGAAAGTTAGAGGAGTTTCTACTCTCAAAGAATTCAGTGTAGAAGGGGAAACAAAAGCGTAAACACAGCAGAAGGTACTCTGAAGTGTGCATGAAACTTGAGCTAATCTAGAAGGATAATTAGGAACTGCCAAACCAAGAAGGAATAGAAGGCCATTCTCAGTAGGCTAAATAAAATGTGCAAAAGGCACAGAGGAGGAAGAGAACAAGAGGTTTGAACAACTAATTGTGAACTATGATTAGAGCAAAAGGTACACCAAGAGTTTCAGGCAAGAGAATAAATTCTGTAATAAATAAAGAATTAAGTCAGCAAATACTTATTGAGTGCTTACTATAAATCAGACAGCATTCTAAGTGGTTGGGATAAAGCAGTGAATAAGAATGATAAAAATTATTTCCCCTATAGAGCTTACAATATGAGAAGTGACAGACAATAAACAAAATTAGTAAGTAAAATACATAACAGCTGGGTGCAGAGGCACACACCTCTAGTCCTAGCTACTTGGGAGGCTAAGGTTGGAAGATAACTGAGCTCTAGGTTTGAGGCAACACAGTGAAAACCCATCTCAGAGAACCAAAACAGGCTGGGTGCAATGGCTCACACCAGTAATCCTGGCACTCTGAGAGGTCAAGGCGGGAGGATCCCTTGAGCTCAGGAGTTTGAGACCAGCCTGAGCAAGGGCAATACCTATCTCTACTATAAACAGAAAAATTAGCCAGGCATTGTGCTGGGCACCTGTAGCCACAGCTACTTGGGAGGCTGAGCCCAGGAATTTGAAGTCGCTATGAGCTTGGCTGAGGCCATGGCACTCTAGCCCAAGTGACAAAGCAAGACTCTGTCTCAAAAAAAAAAAAAAGGATCATTCTGGATACTCTGTTGAGAATATTCTTTTTTTGTGATTCTTTTTTTTTTTTGGATGTAGCCGTCATTGTTGTTTGGTGGGCCCGGGCTGGATTCGAACCCGCCAGCTCAGGTGTACGTGGCTGGCGCCTTAGCCTGTTGAGCCACAGGTGCCGAGCCTATTGAGAATATTCTGTAGGGCGCAAGGGCAGAAGCAGAGACTACTGAGGAAAACCAGTAGTAACCAATCCCCAATGTGGGCAGATTATAAAAAGGGGATTCTGTGTTGGCAAACACTCAGGCTGCAAAAAAACGAAGAGGAGGAGGAAAGAGTATGATGAAGGGTACGGGGAAGGGTTCAGGGAGGGGAGGGAAAGAGAGGGAAGAGGAGGAAAGGGGACCTTCTCAGCGCCATATCTAATTCACCAAAACACCTCTTTCATCCGTCTTCTCATCACCTACACTGTCAGCCCCTATATACAAGCCCTGGTTCTCTCCCCTGAAGGGTGGAGAGTTTCCTAATTGGTCTCTTTCTTTTACTCCTGCCCCTCTCTAATTCCCTACTCACTCTTAAGGCCACTTTCTAAAATGTAAACTGGAACATCCCGCTCCTTCGCTCAAAACTTGTCAGTGGCTTCCCTTCCCTGACCTGGGCCTTGCTTACCTCTCCAGCTTGATCCCAAGCCACTCTTGCCTTTGTTCTCCAAGAAGCCCCACCCTGCAGAGCACCTGGCACATAATAAACATTCAGCACATGTATGCTGAATGAAGGGAACCTGCTGGTGAGACTTTTCACCTGTCTGTGAACTACTGCTCCCGAAGCCACAGGCTATGGACCAAGTGGACAGAAGCCTTCAGGTGCACCCTACGCAGAGCTACTCTACTACCAGTACTGGAACCCTGTTCACTCTAACTGGGGACGCTTATGGCAGGGGCTCTGGCCACAAATAGGAGGCAGATACATTCAGGTACTTATCACCTGCAGGGCTATCTAGCAGCCTAGGCTGCAAAGGTGGGACCTAAGGGGAAATACTGACCTCCTCAGCATTCTCCAAGTCATCTAGCCCTTCATCCTCCTCCACATCATCAAAGTCGTCACCATCAAAACTGCACAAGAAGAGATCAGAGTTAGAGCACTGCTCACTAAAATTAAAGGCAGAGGTCTGTGTGTCACCTGCTGTGTAAAAGGCACTCAGTAAATACCTACTTAATGAGTGAATCAAACTTTCATTCCATTTTACTCACTCAATCTGTCCCCATCAGCTCCCAAATTCTGCTAAGACTCATTCATTATCACTGTTTTACTCTCTACTGGATCACTCTCGTCAGCATTTAAACACATAGTATGTCTCCATCTTAAAAAAAAAAAAAATTGGCTTGGCGCCTGTGGCTCAACGGGCTAAGGCGCCAGCCATGTACACCTGAGCTGGCAGGTTCAAATCCAGCCCGGGCCACCAAACAACAATGACGGCTGCAACCAAAAAAAAAAAAAAAATGGCCGGGCGTTGTGGCGGGCGCCTGCAGTCCCAGCTACTTGGGAGGCGGAGGCAAGAGACTCACTTGAGCCCAGGAATTGGAGGTTGCTGTGAGCTGGGATGCCACGGCACTCTCTCCACGGTGACAGCTTGAGGCTCTGTCTCAAAAAAAAAAACAAAAGCTTATCTTTTCCTTTCTTCCACAGACCTAATACTCCCCTTTGGTTTTGTTTGTTTGTTTCTGACAAGGTCTCACTCCGTCACCCAAGCTGGAATGCTCAATGCAATCTCGAATTCCGAGGCTCCAGCAATCCACCTGCCTCAAACTCCTCAGTAACTGAGACTACAGGTATGTGCCACCACACCACACCCCAGTAATTTTTATTTTTTTGTAGAGACAGGATCTCAATATTTTGCCCAAGTTGGTCTCAAACTCCAGGCCCCAAGCGATCCTCCTGCCTCAGCCTCCCAGAGTGCTAGGATTATAGGTGTGAGCCCTCACAATGGGCTCCATGCTTCCTTTGGAGCAAAATTTATGACATAGCTGTCTATCCATCCTAGCTGTCTCCAATTCATCTCTTTACATCCTGTCACATAATCTCACCCCAATAAGATTTTTACCCCCACAACTCCATCGAAACCACTTTTTTTTGAGACAGTCTTTTTTTTTTTTTTTTTTTTTGCCCCAGCTAGAGTGCAGTGGTGTTATCATAGCTCATACCAACCTTGAACCCCCGTGTTTAAGCGATCTTCCTTCCTCAGCCTCTGGAGGAGCTGGGATTACAAGCACCCACCACAATGCCCAGCTCATTTTTCTATTTGTAGTAGAGATAGGGTCTCACTCTTGCTCAGTCTGGTCTCGAACTCCTGAGCTCAAGAGATCCTTCTCCCTCACCCTCCCAGAGTGTTGGGATTACAGGCATGAGTCAGTGTGCTCAGCCCAAAATCTTTTTTCAAGTTTGTTAGTGATCTCCATATTACTAAGTCCAAACCATTCTTGTTCTCATTTAGCTTGATAAGGTGGCACATTAGGTCACTTCTTCCTGTTCCATTCACTCTCCTCACTTGACTGCAAGAACACCCCTCTGTCTGTGTCCCCTACTTCACTGGCTGCTCCTACTTAGTCTCTGCTGGCTTTTCCTCTTTCCACCTAAGCACTCAATATTGGAGTCATTGGTCACCTTCTCCACTGTCACTCACTCCTCTGGTGATCCTACTTGTTTTCTTAGTTTTCACCAATACACCTCTGCTGAAAACACCACTTTTTTTTTTTTCTTTTTTTTACAGACAGGGTTCCCCTGTGTTGCTCAGGCTGGTTTCAAGCAATCATCCCACTTCAGCCTCGCTAGTAGCTGGGACTACAAGACTTCTATATTTTTATCTTAAGAATATGTTTCTCGGCCAAGCACAGTGGTTCACACCTGTAATCAATCCTAGAACTCCAGGAAGCCAAGGCAGGTGGACTGCTTGAGCTCAGGAGTTCCAGACCAACCTAAGCAAGAGTGAGACCTCATCTCTACTAAAAACAGAAAAATTAGCACAGCCTTTTGGTGGGCACCTGTAGCCCCAGCTATTCAGGATGCTGTGGCAGGAGGATGGTTTGAGACCAAGAGTTTGAGGTAGCTGTGAGCTATGATGCCACGGCACTCTACCCAGGGTGACAGAGAAGACTCTCTCCAAAAAAAAAGGGGGCGTGCCTGTGGCTCAGTGAGTAGGGTGCAGGCCCCATATACAGAGGATGGCGGGTTCAAACCCGATCCTGGCCAAACTGCATCAAAAAATAGCCGGGCGTTGAGGCGGGCGCCAGTAGTCCCACATACTAGGGAGGCTGAGGCAAGAGAATTGCCTAAGCCCATGAGTTGGAGGTTGCTGTGAGCTGTGACTCCAAAAGTGAGACTCTGTCTCTATGGGAAAAAAAAAAAAAAAAGAATAGATCTCTCCTCTGACCCTACACATTCAATGCACCAGAAAATCTCTTTGGCTTGGTGGCGCCCATAGCTCAGTCTGCAGGGTGCCAGCCACATACACTGAGGGTGGCAGGTTCAAACCCCGTCCAGGCCTGCTAAACAATGACAACTGCAACCAAAAAAAAAAAAAAAAAAGCCAGGCATTGTGGTGGGCGCCTGTAGTCCCAGCTACTTGGGAGGCTGAGGCAAGAGAATAGCTTAAGCCCAAGAGTTTGAGGTTGCTGTGAGCTGTGATGCGAGGCACTCTACCCAAGGCGACAGCTTGAGACTGTCTCAAAAAAAATTTTTTTTTGGCTCTACGTTTAAAATATATCTCGAATTCAAAACCATTTTTCACCACCTCTACTACTGTCACCCGAGTTCATGCCACTGCCTTCTCTCACCTAGATTACTGCAACCCTTCCATACTTTACCACCCTGGGAACCTGACCAGACGCTCCTCTGTGTTAACTTGTACACTACATACTTTTCTGCTACAGAAGTTCACAGGGCCCGCATTATCCGCTTGCTTGTGGGACTGTCCCCTCTTCTAGCAAGTGAGCGCCTGGAGAGCAAGGGCCGTACCTACTTCACCCCATTATCCTCCTTACAAGACAGGGACTGGGTGACGGAAAGACACCCTTTTCATGAAACCTCTCCGAAAACGCGAACCTAGGCCTGTCTGTGCCCAACCTCTGGCCCGGGCTACGCTCCTGGGTCCCCGCCATTCCCTTCTCCAGCTCCGCCAGCACCCTCAGGACCCTAATCCTCTAAGACACTGCCCCTCGACGCCAGGCTCCTCAGCTGCCTTCGACCCAGGCCTGGCCTCATCCGCCCCTTCTGAGGCTCCCGCGAAGACCACTCCGTTCCCGCACTCACTTGTCCTCGTTGTCTGACATGCCACCTTTGCCGCACCAACACCGCCGTAAGCTTCAGATCCGCGCGGACACCTCCAAACTGCGGGACTCCAGGTCGCGCGACACCACAAGTATCCTGCGCCGGCGCCGTGACGCAGAGGAAATCACTTCCGGTAGGCAAACCGAACGCGCCAAAGGCGCGCGTGCGCAGGTCAGGGAGCGCGCGTTACCATGGTAGCCAGAGACGCTAGCCACTGCGCTCGTAGTCCAGGTTTCACCGCATTTCTCTGGTTCTCTGGAGCGCGTGCCTCGGTAGAGCAGTGGTCACCGTCTCCGGGAGCCCACACGCCGCTCTCTGTGGGAAGAGGGTCACCCAGACGGGCTTTTACTTAGGGTGAGGTTTGAATTTTGGCATATCCCCAATGGGTACTACTGTGACCACAGCTATCTTAACGCTCCTTTCCTCCCAGGCTCACTTCCCCGCTACAGTGTATCTGCCTGTGTGTCGGGGTGGGAGAATTGGGCTCTGTCGCAATATTAACTGGCGGCGTCACGATTCTCTGCGGCCTGTTCCCTGCTCCCTGAATTCGGGGGGTATTGGAGAAGGGGCAGAGATTGGGGCTGGGAGACATGGAATATATTATTGCGTCTTTCCGTCCTCAGAGTCCTCCCATGGCTTCACAGGAAAGGGTGGAGATAGTGACCAAAAGAACGGGGTTCGGGCGCTGCCCCAAGAAAACCACTTACACCCCGGGGACATGCGAGCTGCTCAGAGGTCAGTGGGTTAAAGGACTCAAGAAGAGGGGTGGTGGCTTGGCGCCTGTGGCTCAACCGGCTAAGGCTCCAGCCACGTACACCCGAGCTGGTGGGTTCGAATCCAGCCTGGGCCCGCCAAACAACAATGATGGCTGCAACCAAAAAATGGCCGGGCGTTGTGGCGGGCGCCTGTAGTCCCAGCTACTTGGGAGGCTGAGGCAGGAGACTCGCTTGAGCTCAGGAATTGGAGGTTGCTGTGAGCTGTGATGCTATGGCACTCTACCCAGAGTGACAGCTTGAGGCTCTGTCTCAAAAAAAAAAAAAAAAAGAAGAGGGGTGGTAATAGTTACCTCCTATAACTCAGTTCTTTCATATATGACTTATGGCTTAGCAATTGCTATTTTCCTTTAAAGATAAAGACCCTGGGGTTTCAGAAAGGTTCAAAGTGCTACAGCTTGCAAGGAGCCAAAAGTCAAAGAATGAAGAAATTTAGAGTAGAATACTCCTGTGTATTCTTTAGATCACACTTACAGCTTTCCTGGGAAAGCCTTATCTCCTCCCTACCAGCACCGCCAGAGTGGTGGTAGGGAGAAGATAAGGACCTATTGTTATGTGCCCTCACACTGCCAAATACATTTCTTTTTGTTGGACTTAATACACCTATAGTCAGACATTCACTTCAGTGTCCCAATCTGTCCCAATTCTTTTGTGAATTCCATCATGCAAGGATTATCCCTGTTTCAGCTCACAGTGATAGCTATAGTGAACAAGTTTGTTTGTTTTTTGCAGTTTTGGATGGGGCTGGGCTTGAACCTGCCATCCCTGGTATATAGGGCCATGGCCCTACTTGAGCCACAGGAGCCGCCCGTGAACAGCTTTATTAATTGATTCATTTACTCAACCAAAACTTTACTAGCCTACTATGTACTCTTTTTTTTTTTGAGACAGAGACTCACAATATTGCCCTTAGTAGAGACCCATGGCGTCATAGCTCACAGCAACCTCCAACTCAAGTGATCCTCTTATCTATGTCTCTCAGCCTCCCAAGTCGCTGGGACTACAGGTGCCCACCACAATGCCCGGCTAGTTTTTAGAGACAGGTCTTGCTCTTCCTCAGGCTGGTCTCAAACTCTTGACCTCTAGCAATCCAACCATCTTGGCCTCCCAGAGTACTAGGAGTACAGGTGTGGGCCATCACATCTGGCCCCCCACTATGTACTTTAGACATTATTTTTAGGTGCCAGGGATACAGTGGTCGGCAAAAAAAGAAAAAAAATCTTACTCTCATGGAGCTAATTTAGTAAAAGGATAAAAAAATTAAATAAATAAAATATATAAAACTTAGGTGGTGATGAGTCCTGTAGAAAAAATGAAACAGGAAAGGTAAAAAGGGCATGCTCAGTGCAGTATGGGGATAGGAGGCAATACAATTTTTAATTTCAATAGGGTGAGCTGAAGGCATCTGCCTGCATCCCAGGGAGCCTCACAGAATCCTTTATCTTGCAGTGATGATGCAGGAATCCAAACTGACTAACTTCCAGCAGCGCCACATCATGGACACCATGAAAAGTAAGAGGCAGTCCACAGATGCTTCCTGGACAAGATTTGGGGTCATATTATTAATGTTTCTCTATGTTAAGGGGGAGCAGACCTCATTTTTTTTTTTTTTGAGACAAGAGTCTCACTTTGTGGCCCTTGGTAGAGTACTGTGGCATCCATAGCTCATAGCAACCTCAAACTTGTGAGCTCAAGCGATTCCCTTGCCTCAGCCTCCTGAGCAGCTGGGACTACAGGTGCTGCCACAATGTCTGGCTATATTTAGAGACAGGGTCTCAGTCTTGCTCAGGCTGGTCTTGAATTTAGAGACGGGGTTTCACTCTTGCTCAGGCTAGTCTCGAACTCTTGAGTTCAAGCAATCTACCCGTGAAGGCCTCCCAGAGTGCTAGAATTACAGACGTGAGCCACCATGTCGCCTGAGAAGATGTCATTTAAAGAAACAAAAACAAGCCAGATACTATGGCTCACACCTATAATCCCAACCAAGGCAGTAGGATTCCTTGAGCTCAGGAGTTTGAGACCAGACTGAGCAAAAGCCTGAGTAGAAGTGAGACCCAATCTCCCCAAATGATAGAAAAATTAGCTGGGCTAGTAGTACATGCTGGTAGTCTCAGTTACTCAGGAGGCTGAGGCAGGAGGATAGCTTGATCTGAGGAGTATGAGGTTGCAGTGAGCTATGATGATACCCCTGCATTCTAGGCAGGGCAACAGAGCAAGACCCTGACTAAAAAAAAAAAAAAAAAAGTAAATCATATTTCTGCTCCTTCTCCTGGGGCCTCTGCTTCTTTTACCTGGGTATGGGCACCAGCACAATAAGCCTCCTCTATCTGGCTCTCACCAACCTTCTCAAGGGATCATGACCCACTTCAGACCTCCTGTCCAGCCAAGATAGTCTCAACACTATCATCTCTACAATCTGTCCTTCACTGTTACATCCCATTGGTGTCCTCCAAAGGAAATGTGTGTGTTTCTTATTCATGGCTGTATTCCCTCATAGCTTAGCTAGCGAAAACAAGGTGATTGGCTGAACTGCACTTAACAAGAACAAGTAAAGCCTTTCCACAGCTCACCTCTCACTACACATTGCATTACCTTTTTTTTTTTTTTGAGACAGAGTCTCACTTGTTGCCCTCTGTAGAGTGCTGTGGCATCACAGGTCACAGCAACCTCAAACTCTTGGGCTTAAGTGATTCTCTTACCTCAGCCTCCCAAGCAGCCGGGACTACAAGCACTCACCACAATGCCTGTCTATTTTTCTTGCTCTGGCTCAGGCTGGTCTCAAATTCATAAACTCAGGCAATTCCACACACCTCAGCTTCCCAGAGTGCTAGGATTACAGGCATGAGCCACCACCCCGGCCTGCATTACTTTTTTTTTTTGAGACAGAGCCTCAAGCTGTCACCCTGGGTAGAGAGCCATGGCATCACAGCTCACAGCAACCTCCAATTCCTGGGCTCAAGCAAGTCTCCTGCCTCCACCTCCCAAGTAGCTGGGACTACAGGCGCCTGCCACAACGCCTGGCCATTTTTTGGTTGCAGCTGTTATTGTTGTTTGGTGGGCCCGGGCTGGATTTGAACCCGCCAGTTCAGGTGTATGTGGCTGGTGCCTTAGCCCGTTGAGCCACAGGTGCAGAGCCTGGTTTACTTATTTTTAAGGAAAACAAAAAAGTTTCTGTGTCTTCAGTTACCCTTAGACAACCTAGGTTTGAAAATAGGTGAGTACAGTACAATAAGATTTTTTTTTTTAGAGACAGAGTCTCACTTTATCGCCCTCGGTAGAGTGCCATGGCGTCACACAGCTCACAACATCCTCCAACTCCTGGGCTTAGGCAATTCTCCTGACTCAGCCTTCCGAGTAGCTGGGACCACAGGCACCCACCACAACGCCCGGCTATTTTTCTCTTTTGCAGTTTAGCCGAGGCTGGGTGTGAACCCGCCACCTTCAGTATATGGGGCCGGTGCCCTACTCAATGAGCCACAGGCGCCGCCCATTTTTTGTTTTGGGGGTTTTTTTTTTTGAGACAGGGGCTCACTTTGTTGCCCTTGGTAGAGTGTCATGGCTTCACAGTTCACAGCAACCTCCAGCTCCTGGACTTAGGCTATTCTCTTGTCTCAGCCTCCCAAGTAGCTGGGACTACAGGTGCCTGCCATAAAACCCGGCTATTTTTTTTTTTTTTTTTTTTTTGAGACAGAGCCTCAAGCTGTCGCCCTGGGTAGAGTGCTGTGGCATCACAGCTCACAGCAACCTCCAACTCCTGGGCTCAAGCAATTCTCCTGCCTCTGCCTCCCAAGCAGCTGGGACTACAGGCACCTGCAACACCCCCGGCTATGTTTTGGTTGCAGCTGTCGTTTGGCAGGCCTGGGCTGGATTCAAACCCACTAGCTCAAGTGTATGTGGCTGGTGCCTTAGCCGCTTGAGCCACATGCACCAAGCCCCGGCTATTTTTTTGTTGCAGTTCAGCTGGGGCCAGGTTTGAACCCGCCACCCTCAGTATATGGGGCCAGTGCCCTACTCACTGAGCCACAGGCGCTGCCTGACTTTTTTTTTTTTTTTTTTTTGTAGAGACAGAGTCTCACTTTATCGCCCTGGGTAGAGTGCCGTGGCGTCACACTGCTCACAGCAACCTCCAGCTCTTGGGCTTAAGCGATTCTCTTGCCTCAGCCTCCCTAGTAGCTGG
>CAUYON010028383.1:0-32171 GCA_963573935.1 Arctocebus calabarensis
TGGTTGCAGCCGTCATTGTTGTTTGGCGGGCCCAGGCTGGATTCGAACCCCCCAGCTCAGGTGTACGTGGCTGGCGCCTTAGCCCATTGAGCCACAGGCACCGAGCCATGTTAATATATTACATATATAATATTCATGGGCTGTCCTGCGCTAAATGACTGGTCTCATTAATCCTTACTCTCTGAGGCATTGCTGTTCCCATTTTTCCAGTGCCCTCACAAGGTCACAGAGCCAGGAAAGGTGGAGCTCTCCAGCCCACGTGCGTCTTGCAGAGGACTCGCTGGTGGCAGCTCTAGCACAGTGCTCTGCGTGACGTTTCGAGCTCTCCCTTTACTGGCTGATTGTTACTGAAAGAGCTTGGCAGTTTCTCAGGAAGTGCTGAGTGGGCTTTGAGCTTTGGAATCTCAGCTGTGTGGCCCCAGCACATGGACCTGACCTCACTCCGGTTTCTCCCTATAGAATGGAGATACTAATATTGTTCGTCTCCTGGAATTGGCCTGTGGGAAGAACCAGATGAAGAGACCACAGTCTAAGTAATCTACTTAGAACAGTGCCTGGCACATGTTAAGCACTCAGTAAATATTGGTTCTCCTGTTAACCTTCGCAGTGCTCCTTGTATGCCTTTATGGGAACAAATATAAATATTTAAAATAAACTCATCTGTATGTGCGGATGAACAAATACACATGAATGAACAGTTTTTTTAAGGGAGTAGAAATGTTCCTCTTTGGAGGCAGGATCGTCTGACCCTCTTTAAATTAGCACATTAAATGACATTCAGACCTGAATTACACAGAAACAAGAGCAGAAGCCCAGACCTGTACTTCAGATTTAAACACAGCGTGTGACTCTCTGTCCAGGGGTTCTCGACCCAATACCCCACTAGTATGGGACAAGACGGTTTCCTATAGTCATTGTCTAGTCTCGTAAATCAAGCAGCTTTTTATTTATTCTGTGACACATTAAAATTGAGGCAGCCTATGCATGAGTGTAAGTTTTGGCACAGCTGCTTGGGTTCACATCCTTGCTTTACCACATATATCATATATTAGCTGGGTGATCTTAAAGAAGTTAGTTACTTAACCTCCCTGAGCCTTCGTTTTTTCATCTGCAGATTGGGGGTAATAATGGTAACCACTTCATAGGATAAAAATTAAATTAGAAAAATCCTCGTTAGCCGAGGCCCTGCAATATAGTAAGTAGCAAATACATGCTAATTATATCACTGTTTTTTCCAGAACATAATGAAATGAATGAAATAGTCCTTGCCCTTCACATAGCACATGGAAGAAAATTCACAAACAATAATTACATTATCAGGGGCGTAAGCTTTAGCACGGGCAGTCAGAAGGTCCTAGGCCCGGGGAGAACAGGACTTCCCTGTGTACAGGGCCAAGGACAGACTCAGAGCAGACCTCTTCCTGGAGGAGCAATGTCCGTGGAGTTAGGAATGAAGCTAGATTGCAGTGGCTAAACTCTTACATGTTACATATTTTGGCTTAAATACTTTAGCATAAATCAAGCCTTCATCCTCAGAGTTATTAATTTATTACCTGAGCATAGAAAAAGCTAAGAACATCTCTGAAAGACTGGAATGTTTCATTATACAAATACATGAGGAAACTTTCAAGAGACCAAATTGTATTTTCTTTTCTAAAATCATGTTCTTAGTTCTAACAAATTTTGTCAAATAAAATAATCTACAAAGAATTAGCTCTTTAATGATGTCTTTTAATTTCCACCCAATCAACATTAATATGTATATGTCTTGTAATTTCCACCCAATCAGCACTAAATATATACACACATGCCAGCACGTGGAGTCCACGTGCCTTTTGACAGAATTTATGGCCGAGCACTTTTTACGGAATAGAAAGTGTCCACTTTGCACCATCAGCCTTGATGCAGGACGCATGACATGCTGAGGCCACATCACCACTGGGGTTCGTGACCCTGTGTGTCCCCAGGCCACCCTGTTCTGAGCTGCACCAGCCCCACAGGTTCGCAAGTTCTTATGGCCACCCACTCGCTGGCCATGTTCTCAGTGTAGGGTTTAATAAATGGTCGCAATAATTCTTGCTAAGTCTACCTGGAGTAGAACTAAAGTTACAGAAACAATTTTAGTTTTTCTCAAGCAGAAGCAGATCACATTTATGAGCAAAATAAAATTAATTATTTGGGAGGGTTGTGTTTTTTTAGAATTTCTTTTCATAGGGTAGGTACAGTGGTTCACGCCTATAATTCCAGCACTTTGGGAGGTTGAGGCAGGAGGATTGCATAAGTAGATAATTGCATAAGGAGTTTGAGACTAGCTTGGGTAATGTAGCAAGACCCCACCCCTCAATAGGAAAAATTAGCCAGGCATGATTAGGAAAGCCCCTACCCAACCAGATCTGAACCCCAGCTGCTCCTAAGGCCACTGCTGAAATGCAGAGAAACAACCCAGTTAACCTTTGCAGGCCTGGATCCAGAGATATTTTCAAGAGCCATTATGAGGATACAATATCTTCTGCCTCCAGAAGGTCCTGAGTAAGATGGCACACCACGGAACACTTGATACATTGTTGGGCTAAGTGGCAGAGGTACCTAAAAGAGACGAGACACACATGAAAATCCCAAATTTCCCACAGGATAGCTCCTGTGGCTCAGTGAGTAGGGCACCGGCCCCATATACCAAGGGTGACGGGTTCAAACCCAGGCCTGGCCAAACTGCAACAAAAAAACAGCCAGGTGTTGTGACGGGCACCGGAAGTCCCAGCTACTCGGGAGGCTGAGGCAAGAGAATCACCTATGCCGAAGAGCTGGGGGTTGCTGTGAGCTGTGACGCCACAACACTCTACCGAGGGTGACAAAATGAGACTCTATCTCTAAAAAAAAAGAGAAGAAGAAGAAAGAAAATCTCAAATTTATGGTGGGCATTCAGATTCTTAAAATGATGACTGTGTCATAAATTCTGCCCCAACTTTGGATGTCTTCAGTTAATGATTGCATTACTTCAGCAATCAATCGTCTGTAAAATAGTGTATGAGCTGTCTGTCTTGGCTCAAGTGTCCAACAGTGAGTCTGTCGAGCGGAGTCTGGTTCTTAACAAGACATTCATTTGGAGCGGTGTTGGTTACCATCACGGCTATCATTAGTGAGCAGAGCGATCTCATTTACACTGGAGCCAGTGAACCAAAGGAAGAGGTTCAGTGACAGAATTAAAGAGTGTTAGCCTGCTTTTAAAGATATGTGGACAAAGCGGCGGGTCACGATACGGAGGTCATCCACTGTGATTGTATTTGTAAAAAGGAGGAAATAAGATTTTCACAGTGCAAATCTGAGATTAAGGAACATCCTCTGTTCTTCCTGTTCCAGAAAATAGAGCTGCCGGTGTTTTTTCTCAGAAGGCGTCATAACCCGCGGCTCTGGTAGACGCAGCATTAGCGCTCCTTCTCTCCTCCCGGGGAGGTCCGAACAGGACCCGGGCTGTGAGCAGCAGGAAGGGGCCGAGCTCAGCACCTGAGCCCCTGCGCCTCCACCACAGGCCACTCACTACTCCGGAAGGTGCTCCCGTGGCAGAGCCCGCATGTCCCTCAGTTGGAAAGATGAGTCAAGCAGTGTTGGTGTAGCAGTAGAGATGGGGCAGAAAGCAGTGACAGCTTCTGGATGGATTTGGTGACACCTCAGAAATCAGAATACTGATAGGAAGTCCAGAGAGGAGCCACAGCAAATGGCAGAAGCAGCAATGACACCTGTCTTCTCAATCCCCCTTCAAGGCCCTGTTAAGATGCTGTCACTGCCCTGTCCCTGTGTCCCCATGCAGCCGTATCCCCCCTGGCACCTTCGCCGTGCTTGCTCCATGCCTCCCCTGCAGTGTATGTCTCTTTGTCCTTTGTAGGATGGGCATTTACGTGTCTCCTCTGCAGAGCGGCCTTCCAACTCCTGACAGCCGCTGCTCGCTGAGTGGTGCTGAATCAATCAGCTGGTTGGTGTTCCCCAGCTCCCCTACCTCCTGGAGCGGGTATGTGAGCTGTTCTAGGAAGACATTGGTGTGCAGAGCCATAGCAGATTGCAGGGCCCCTTCCTTTATTAAGGGGTAAAAGATCTCAGCATCAACACCAGCCTTTTTTTTTTTCACACAGAATCTTACTCTGGTCACCCTGGGTAGAGTATTGTGGCATCTTACCTCACAGCAACCTCAAACTCCTAAGCTCAAGCCATCCTCCTGCCCCAGCCTCCTTAGTAGCCAGGACTACAGATGCCTGCCATAATGTCCAGCTAGTTTTTCTATTTTTAGTAGAAACGGGTTTCACTCTTGCTCAGGCTAGTCTTGAACTCCTGAGCTCAGGCTATCCACCTACCTCAGCCTCCCAGAGTGCTGGCATTACAGGTGTGAGCCACCATGCCCAGCCACCAGCCATTAAAAATGAAACCTGAGGTGCCCATAGCTCAGTGGGCCACATACAGCAAGGCTGGCGGATTCGAACCCTGCCCGGACCATCTGAAACAATGACAACTGCAACAACAACAACAACAACAACAAAATAGTCAGGTATTGTGGCAGGCACCTGTAGTCCCAGCTACTTGGGAGGCTGAAGCGAGAGAATCCCTTAAGCCCAAGAGTTGGAGGTTACTGTGAGCTGTGATGCCACAGCACTCTACCTAGGGCAACAGCTTGAGACTGTCTCTAAATAAATAAATAATTGAAAAAGAATGAAACTTGATACCGTATTTTTATTCTGATGAACACCTGCTGGACACTACCAAGGTGCTTGGCGCTCCAGGTCCAAAAGAGGCCCAAACACACAGCTAAGCAAGCGCAGCATGAAGAGGCCACAGAGTCCGAGAAGACAGGCGTGCCCGGTTCTGCCTGCCGCCTCCTGGTTCCACAGGGTGAATCCCTGAGGGTGTCTCCCAGGGCAGGTGGCAGGCATTTAATGGCATCAGGGCCACACTGGGGGTTAATTGAACAAGTCAGTTAGGAGCTTCTGTACCGCCTTCTACCCTCCCAATAGCTGGAAGTAGCTGCATCTAGAAGATAAACTTGTAATTCTTTAATAGGTTTTAGATGATATTTAGCAAAAATCTGAGGTCAGTTTATTTAGGGCAAAAACTACATGCAACCATAAGATATACAGAATGGAATTCTGATTATAAATAAAACTTCACTAGAATGTGATGGTGAAGCTCCCTGTGTTTTAATATTTCTGCACTGACTCCTTCAGCAAGTACTTATTGAATGCCTGGTTTGTGCCACCTCTGTTCTAAGAATTAGGGATACAGCCTCCGGCTCCAGACAGCTTCCTCTATAGACCCACCACCAGCAAGCAGCAAGGTGCAAAGGTCAGGGAAAACATCTAAAGGCACGGCGCTTATAGTGACATTTACCAACGATTCAGAGGCCTAACGCTGAGTTTCAAAGTGAGGCAGAGAAAGAAGACTTTCTGGTCAATCCAGGCAAAAATTCCATTTTGAAGAGCCCAAACTCCTTTCTGTGTCATCCAAATAATTTAAGCCGTGCTCAAAGCACTTGCTTGGACCATAGTGTGCCGGACATGTTGAAAAGCAACAAAACAAAAACAAAGTTATCATTCCTACTCTCCAGGGGAGAAAGTAATCCCAAATCCCTACATTTCTGATACAATTTAGAAACTCTAATATGATAGCAGATTTGCAGAGTGCTTGATGTGAGGATCAACTTTGGTAGGGACATGTGACATTTTTCCTAATAAAAGTTTACCAATTGCATTTCTTCATGGTGAAGTTATTTTTAAAGCTACCACATTATAACCAAAAATAATTAAATGATTTAGTAGTTTAGATGATGACTGAGGAACTATTATCCACTCAACAAGAATTTATTGAGTGCCTACTATGTGCCGGGTCCCAGACAATCTGAGCTTCAGGTCAGGAAGGGCTGCAATGCAATAAATAATTCTGATACAGTGTAATTAATCCCATCATCTATGTCCAGCGAATAAACAGCAGAAACAGAGAGTGCCTAGCCGTCTCCACCAGCAAGAACGAGTTCAGAAGGGAAAGGAAAGGTCATGAGCTGGGTGAAAGATAAAGAGCCACATTGTAAACATCCGTTTTGTGCTGATGGAGGCAGCATTGGTAGCGTCCTACGGTAGAGTTCAAGTTGAAAGACACCTTGTAAGTCTTTCCGTAACACAGGAAGTTCCTACAGGGAAGCAGTGTGACCAGTGCATTGATTTCTTCTAAAAGTAGGGGTGGGAGTCGATTTAAACTGCCTGGAGACCTGCTCATCATGTTTATTATTTTACATATTAGTTTACGTGAGTTTTCACTGAGGAGAAAAACAGTTCGTAGCTACAAGGCACTGGCATAGTAGAAAGAGCCAGGAGTAGCCCTGTATTTGTGCCCTTAGGTGAAAGAAGTTAAATTATTCAATGTGTAAGAGAGTGATGAGTAAATTTTGTATACTGAGCACATTGGGATTACATTTAAGTCATTTTGGTTACTGTCTCTTTGAGTCTTAGTTTACAAAATGAAGGCGTTTCATCCAGAAAGCTCAGCTCCTGGTCAGCTCTAGAATGATACAGCTTTCTGGTCATCCAGCCTTCTCTGGACTATTTCCTTTCTGTTGCTTTTGACAAGACTTACTATTGGAATTAGAGCATCTTGTTTTGTGAATTAGAACCGGTCATAGGTTTTATAAATTGCAAACACTTGCGCACAAAGCTGAGACTGCATTTGCAGGATAGGGACGTTTCAATAGCTAGTGATTTCTTTTTTAGGACACAAATGCCTAAAGTCAAATGCTTCAAATCTTGCTTTTAATGAAATATTTATGTTCTTTTTGGTAGCCAGAAGTGCAACTTGCTGAAGGCTTTGATGTGTTTATGCCTAAATCTCAGCTGGACTCTATATTGTCAAACTACACTCGCTCAGGAAGCCTTCTGTTTAGAAAACTGGTGTGTGCGTTTTTTGATGACAAGACTTTGGCTAACTCCTTACCCAATGGGAAGAGGAAAAGAGGACTCAATGACAACCGGAAAGGACTAGACCAAAATATTGTGGGTGCAATAAAAGGTTGGTCTGCGTCATTTCATTTTATGGGTTCTTTGTTGAGCATTGCCTTCATATCATAAAGATCAGCTGACACCAGACTGACTCGAAGCTAATTTCATTTGCCATCAGTCATTTGGCCATTTTGCCATTTTTATGGCTTTTGAGTGTAAACTCTGTAACCTACCACCCCAGGTACCACTAGAATTTGCTATTTCAAGGTAATGTTGATTTGTTAAGATGTTAATTTAAGAGCCAGTTTGATCTGCTGCAGAACCAAAAAGTTTTATTTGACTTTTTAAATGGAGGTATTTTTCTTCTCCCTAATTTCCAAGAACTTCACCAAAATATTATTTCAGCTTAAATTTTCAGTTGTAAATAAGAATAAAGCTGTGATGGTTTAGAAAAAGAATAAAGTAAAATTGTTCTTTGCAAGATTCAAAAGTTGCTTTACTAGATCACTGCTTCCAAAGATATTTTAAATCTAAGTGCAGCTCCACACATCCCTGGCCTGCTCTGCTCCCTCCGGTTTATGACGTGGAGTCCTGCCAGCTGCATGCAGAGACCCCGAGGGTCAGTCCCTCAATGCCTTTGTTTTTTTGTTTTTTGAGACAAAGCCTCAAGCTATCACCATGGATAGAGTGCTATGGCATCACAGCTCACAGCAACGTCCAATTCCTGGGCTCAAGTGAGTCTCTTGCCTCCGCCTCCCAAGTAGCTGGGACTACAGGCACCCGCCACAACGCCCGGCCATTTTTTGGTTGCAGCCGTCATTGTTGTTTGGCGGGCCCTGGGGCTGGATTCGAACCCGCCAGCTCAGGTGTACATGGCTGGCGCCTTAGCCCGTTGAGCCGCAGGCGCCTAGCCCCTCAATGCCTTTGAACATGTGTCTGGTTTCCCCTGCAGCACAGTAAGCAGGCAGGTGCATGTATGTTTGTTCATGTCCAATGCCACATTCTAGACCTAGTTTTATAACTTTAAGTGCCCTTATTCAGGACTCTGATGAATGTAACTTTAAGAAATAGAAGTATAGCAGAACCTCCATAGCTGACCACCTCCTTTAGTTGACCTAACTTTCATAGACTGGACATGCACCACATGTACATATCAGGACAGTAGGCCTAGTTCCCTATGTTGCCCACCTCTGTATGCTGATCGCTTTGTTACAGTCCCTTGGGTCAACGTACAGAGTTCAGAAAGGAAAGGAAAGGGCATTCTACAGAAATGGTTCTACAGAAAGAGGTTCTACAGTATTTAAATATTATCATCAAAAAGAATGTAAACAAAGTTTCGCATCTAAACACAACTACTATGAAAATGAAATTTTGAATCGGCTTGTAAGTACAACTGGAATAAGTGATGGGGCGATGCTCCTTGCCGGCTCAGTCCCTGCGTTGTTTGATTTGTGCAATGGGACTGACAGAGCGCCTCCTTCTCCGCCCCTCTTGCCCCCATTATCTTGCAAAATGAATAAATGAATTTGCTAGTGCTTGAAGGATACTTGGAAATCCACAATTAACTTTATAAAATAATACAGTTTTTTCAATGGAGTTAGCAAGTACCAGACACCCTTTGTTCACGGCCAGAAGGACATCAGCCTTCATTAACAGGAAATTTCTCATGCTCCATCAGAATTTTTTCACTTAAAATGACAGTTGATTTGTAGTAAATAAGAAAAGCTACAGCAGTACCACTATCTGTGCCATCTCTGAAAGGGATGATTCAGCCTGCAGCCACACTGAAAACAAGATTACAGGATTTGAAAAATGGTCAGTGATGTAGCCAGCACTTGCTAAAGTGATGAGGCCCCTTTTCCATTTTGTCTGGCTATCTTGAAACAGGTTAAGGCTGCTGACACTTTTCTGAAATACAGCCAGGGCAGCATATTAACATTATGAAAGTGTTTGGAAGTGAGAGAACCATAATGACAATGTTGCGTTTTAATGACAGTAGAGGAGTTACCACATAACACATGGAACGCAACAGATCATGACAAGCAGACGGACAAAGGTTTCTTCTCCCATTTTCCATCTAGACCGGAAAACATACAGAACTGGAACAAGTAGATCACAGAGACAGCTCCACCATCACTTCCTTCATGGCCCTTCTCCTTAGCAAGAAATAAAAATGGCTGTGAGGCCTTTGCTCCTAATACATAATAAAGCAGATCATTCAAATCAAAGGACTTAAAATTTCCATACACTTCCTTTATTGTTGAATTAAATCTGTCATTAAAATTCTGCTAGAATAGTGCAGCAACTTAAAACAGACAAATCTACCCATGAGCCACCAACAACCTAAGTGAACAAATATTTTATATTCACTTGTTTCCTTACAGCAACAAAATATAGACATATATTTTGATTTTTTCCTGATTACAAAGTATGTTTCTAAAAATATCCAAATTATAAAAAATATACAGAAAACTAAAAGGTCTTTATAAATTAACTCTTTACAGGTTATGATGTATATTCTTACACTTTTTATTCAGCTATGACTACAGTGTCAGGTTAGTCTTTGTTGTTGTTTCAGAGACTGGGTCACCCTCTGTTGCCCAGGCTGGAGCTGCAGTGGGAGATCATAGCTCACTGCAGTCTCCAGCTCCTGGGCTCAAGCAATCCCCCGACCTCATTTGTCTTTTTATAAGAATACTGTGCTCATGCTAGCTGGCCAGCCTTGTTATGTGATTCATTCCGATAATTTTTTTATAAGCTCTTTGAGGAGTTTGTCTTACGTATTTTTTATTATTACCAGTTGCACCTGAAAAAGTTTAGCTGAATGCCACTCCAGAATACATACCTCTCTGGGATGGTGATCACTTCACACCGAGGGCACTGGGGACCAGCATCTGTGGGCCAAGGCTTGCTCGGAACTTTAGGCACCTTTCTCTGAAAAGATGCCTTACTTTAGGCACCTTTCTGCCAAAAGACAGATCTTCCAAAAGGAATTCAGTTGTCATGAATCTCCTCCCCCAGAATCTCATGAACCAGGGGCGATTAACACAGACCACAGGGGATAATGGAGGTGACACCGAGCGCAGACTTTGTCATGGGCTGTTAGTCCTTCTTTTGAGGACCCATTCATCTTTCCCCAAAACCATTTCCTCTCCCTGCATTGCCCACACTCCCTTCTCGTGTCCCCTGTTGTAGATCTCGCTGGTTTGGGGTATTCACTTTTTTTTCCTGTGATGCCCCCGTGCCCACAACAAATATGTACACCTTTTCTCTTGTTAATCTTCCTGCCATCAGTTTAGCTCATTGTTTCAATTTCTGAACCCTCAGAGGCTGGAAGGAAAGGTTCCCCTTCCTTATACTCTTTAGCAATCTCTTTACACAGGCTAGAGTTTCCATAAATACTTGTTAAGTGAGTTGAATAGGGACAGACTTTTTTTTTTTAATCTTGACTTTGACCGTAATTTATTGACGTAATGGATCTAGTATTAAATATCCATCTTCATGTCTTCTCACAACTAGTTTGGAATGATTGCCATTAAAACATTGTTGTGCGTTACTACCAGTTAATAAAATGCCGGTGACAATCAAAACTGAAGATTGAATATAAATTTAAATGCAACTCTCTTACTCCCTAATGCATTTTTTCTTTACTGTGCTTTCCTCAGCTAAAAGTTCATTGACCCCTACGTTACAATACAAAGTAATTTTTGGAAGTAGTTTTGAATTGAAAGTCTCATAGAATAACTGTGTCTAGGTTTTTTTGCTATTGGTAGAGATGAAAAGAGAAATGTATTTCCTTAACCCAAGTCTTTGAATCTGAGTCATCTGGGAATAGAATGTGATAAAATGGTTTCTTTCTACATAGCAGAGCCAAGGCCATTCTTGTTGTTTATTGTTGCTGTCTACCACATACTTAGAAAAAGATTCTGTAAATATAAATATTCAGTCTTTCTCCCTCTTATCTCTTGTGGGATAGTGTACCAGTAGAGCATTAATCTGAAAAAGTCTTATTACTTGGGAAATACGGAAGTTAAAATAACAGTAGGAGATTGGTTTTATTTCAAACAAAGGTGATTAGATTGGTTAAAACAACAATGGGGAAAAGATGAATGAAAAGCTGTAAAATGCCTATAAGCAGAAAAAGAAATCAACTAGGAAAAAAAGTTTATTGTGGGAATTATTAACAAAAGCTTTTGTAGTGGTAATAATCCCCAAGACTGTATCTCGAAAACAAAATATCGGCTTCTTTTGTAGACATCATATTTTTTTGCATAAATCTCATCTGTTTTATAGTGACTAACACTTAATGGTAATTCATTGCTAAGTATGACCCAAGTCATTGTTGATGCAAGGATCCTTAATTAGAAATACTCACCTGAGCACTTTAGCTCTGGGAAGAGGCAACTTTATGATTTTATTAATGGACCTCTTAGGTTTTAGTGCTGAGGATAAAGCGTAGAATCTTGGATTTGATTCAGAATTGGTTTGTACCCAGCACACAGAGTGGAGGTTGGTACCCAGGTATGTTTCCCTCGCCTGCGGAAGCTATAATTGGTCCCCCATCTAGTCCTTGCTATGACAGAGCAGGCAGACTTGGTTAGAGTTACCTCAGTGTGATAGAATCACGGAATCTCTGAATGCCCTTCAGAAAATTTATTTGCAATAAAGCAATTTGTAGCCAGGCACAGGAGCTCATGCCTATAATCCTAGCACTGTGGGAGGCCGAGGCGGGTGGGTCACTTGGGCTCGGGGTGGATTGCTTGAGCTCAGGAGTTTGAGACTAGCCTGAGCAAGAGTGAGACCCCGTCTATTAAAAATAACCAGGCTTCGTTTGGCACCCGTAGCACAGTGGTTACGGTGCCAGCCTCAAACACCAAGGCTGGCGGGTTCGAGCCCTGCCCAGACCAGCTAAACAACAGTGACAACTGCAACAAAAAATAGCTGGGCATTGTGGCAGGTACCTGTAGTCTCAGCTACTTGGGAGGCTGAGGCAAGAGAATCGCTTAAGCCCAAGAGTTTGAGGTTACTGTGAGCTATGACGCCACTGCACGAGGGCAACAAAGTGAGACTGTGTCAAAAAAAAAAAGCAATTTGTAGGACCGCAGTTGGGATTTCTAGCTCAGCTGTATGGTGATTTGTTGAGAAAGGTTTATGACTTGCAGGCTGTACTGGAGTCTCAAATCCTCTTGCAAAGGAAGTTATGTGCGGATCAAGGACAACACCCGATAGGCGGTTCTTAGTTCATTCTGGGCAACTGGAACTGCTCCTGTCCCAAGAAGGCAGCATGGTGGACGGCCCGGGCAGCCGCAGGATCAGAACTCCTCTGGGAGGGAACACTCCATGGTTGGCAGTACCCATCCCCCAAATTATTGACACTTCTGGAAAGATTAGAGTTCCTTACTGCATTTGATGTTACATTTTCACAGCGTCTGCAGAAATGACCACCCAAACCTCTCCTCTTCTTCCTTCAATTCTAGAAACTTACAGGGTCCATATTCATCCTTCATTTTCTTAGGATTTATTTTATTTTATATTATTTATTATTATTTTTTTTTTTTTTGTAGACACAGAGTCTCAATTTTATCACCCTCAGTAGAGTGCCATGGCATCACACAACTCACAGCAGTCTCCAACTCTTGGGCTTAGGCATTCTCTTGCCTCAGCCTCCTGAGTAGCTGGGACTCCAGGCACCCGCCATAATGTCCAGCTACTTTTCTGTTTTGCAGTTCGGCCGAGGCCAGGTTTGAATCCACCACCCTTGGTATATGGGGCCGGTGCCCTACTCGATGAGCCACAGGCGCCGCCCCCATTTTCTTAGGATTTAATCAAGAAAAGCAAATAACTATGTTCTATCTGACTTCACATAGATTTTAATTGATCTGATTTATTATTTATTTCTGGATAGTAGCTTTCCTGTGTTTCTCAGAATCCTGTGTTCTTCTCTTATAAGAACAAGGCTGAAACATTAGCTTGTATTTGAAGGCGCCTACAGTGTTGATTTTATTTCCATTTATAGGAGAACACACTGAGACTTTGAGAAATTAAGTAAACTTAACTTGAAGTTAAACAGCTAGTAAGTGGTAGAATCAGGATTTAACTGTAAACCCTCGTTTAACCTAATCTCTGACCAAAGACATTTTCTAGCACACTCCACTGTTTTTAAAAGGAACATTTGAAAAGAAAGGTATCCCACCTTTAAACTTTTATCTTAAAATTTAGCATTTTGGATCCTTTTTCCCCTAGGAAAGTGGCCATACTGATGATTTAAGATGACCAGGTAGTTGCTTGTCCAAAGCATATTTAGAGTGATTTTCTGTTTAAAATACACCTATACTTCAATTTATTTACCAGCTCCAAGGGCAAGTCTTTTCTTCCCGATTGTGAGAATCAGCCCCGCCCTCCCAGGAAGGGGAGAGTAGGAGTCTGACCCCGCCCCTGTGGAGATACTTCTGAGACTCTTCTAGCATTTACAGCACAAGGAAGGAGCGTACAGGTGAACACTGCAGACGGCTCCTCTTCCAGAATTGTATGTAAATCAAAGTCTAGTTTAAATGTTTGGCAATTGGAACCCGTTGAGGAATGCATTACTTCAAGAATCCTTTTGGAAGTTGAATAATCATCTGTTAATGTATCTGTTCATATTTTTGCATACCGGATCTGCTTAAAACAGGATATAATGTATAACAACTATGTAATTACAGCAGAAATATAACTTGTCACTCAGCTGTGTTTTCCCACTTTTTTGGCGGCCTAGTGCCAAACAGGTCACGTGGAATCTCCGCGGCTCTGTATGCAGAGGCCTGGATGTTCAGCCTCCGCCATGGTCCTCTCTCACTGGGGTGCGGATACTTCCACTCAGCTGGGCTGAGTTCGGTTCAAAACTCTTATTTCTGTGTCCCATGCTCAGAGGTTCCACTGGTATAAGGTAGTCCTAGAAATCTGGATTTCAAACAAACTCCCTGATTGTTTTCAGACCCTGCCTGGAGAAACAGCACCCTCCCACCCTTGAGTCTGACAATCCGGGTGAACGTCAGCAGCACAGGACAGCCCACCTGTGACACTCGGTCTCCTTCAGCCGTCCTCACAAGCACCTTGCTTCTGAGGCTGCACTGCTTCTGTCCTGGATTAAGTGACACCACGGCATTGTCTCAAGGGCCCTCATTCTTTGAACCTCAGGGGGTTGGTTAAAATTATTTTTTCTGCGTGTCACACAAGGGCCCTGGTTTCACACATGGCTGCTCACCAGCACGGCACTGAATAATCGCCCACTTCTCCAACGAAGAAGAAAGGAGTCTCCAGACTTGAGTTCATCTCTGACTGATGAATCACTAAACAAATCCCACGTGGCCTTATCATTACAATCTGGAAAGTGTAGTATACGTTCGTGGCAGGCTCCTGGCCAAAGTCACCCCAGCTGCAGATTTGAAGCCCTTGTTTAGCCACCTTCTTTCCCAAACAGCGTGATACAAAAAAACACGATCTTTGCTACTATTCAGATACTGGATTAAGTCATGAGAACACTAAAATCTTTGTAATGTTTTCATTGACATCACAAACCTAGAAATCACCAGGAGGCAGGAAAATTCTGTTCACAACAGAAGTGTGTATAACCTGCCCACTACGAGCCAACAACTGGTGACGTAAAGCTGAGAAAGGACTGGCCTGGCCCTTAAGGAATGTGCATTCTAGTACAGACATGTGAACAGTGACCCGTAACATGGATCCACCCTCCAGGAGAGAGTAAGGATCAAATATTCAGTATCTCACTGGGGAGAAGGCACAGAGGATATCAAGCTCACTATGAAAAGGCTTCGCAGAATAGAGACATCTGAACTTGTCCCATCAAATGCAAGAGAATGGAAAAGGATAAGTACAGAATATGTTGAATGAGGCTTAAAATCCAGTAAAACTTTGGGTGAAGGGCTTTTGCCTCCAGACTGTTTAAAGCCTATTCTCATGGATGAACCCTGAGTCCTCGGCATCTTGTTTACCTCCAAGTATTTCACGTCCTGAGTCTGATGCCGTGAAATGGAGCAGGTGTAGTTCACCCCCAGGGTTTTCACCCCGAGTTGTGCTTCTAAAAGTGGCTGCTTAGTGCTCCCTGACCTTGCCCCAGACCTCGTGGATCAGAGTCTGGGAGCCAGGGGGCCACAGTGAGTCCAGTGTTGATCCTGCTGCAATCACTGTTATCCAGGTGCTCAGAAAGGGAATCTCATCTTCCTCAAAACTAGAAAGCCATCTGTTGACTACTTAGGAACAAATGGGAAAGGGTAGGATTTTTTGAGAAGGTGGTGGCTTTATCTTTCTTGAGCCTGTCTCATAACGGACAGGGACCAGTTGTGGATTAACTTGCAAGGATTCAGTTACTGAAGTCTCACAAAATCTGCATTTTAGACCATTGTTAGAGTCGACAAAAGGAGTCTTTGCTGGGAAAGCTAAGTTTCTGTGGCATGAAGAGGACCGCCACAGCATTGCACAGCGTGATGGCACCACTGTTGAATTGTATATCATGACAGTTTCTCTGTAAATGGAGGTAAAGCAGCTTGAGGAAGGACACCCTTCTAGTCTGCATAATGGCACCATGCGGGCTAGCTGTGGCCCTGACAGCAGAAAACAGTGTTTCCTGCATAGTCCATCTCCTTTTTACTTAATTCCCTGAATTGTTTTGCCTGACCTAAGATACTCACCAGCTTCCTAAGGTAATGCCACACCCTCCTCTTTTCTCACTTCTTGTAGGGAAGCAGTATTGTATAGTAAGTCCAGCACTGGTCAAATTGCATTCTTTGTAGCTTCTGGGCCCAAAATTGATGCCCGAAATCCAGCAAATGTTTCAATTCAGCTCTATAATAGATACCGACTATCTCATACAAGGAATGCATCAAAATCTGAGACTCAGGAATTGTCACTTGCTAATGTCTGCCCTAAAAGCACATGTGTAAATGATTGTGGAACATCTGTAGTTGTAGCCGCGCTAAGGACTGAGAGGCGCTGCCTCTGGTAGTTGATCGGGTCTTCCCACTGACTGCTCCCTCCAGTCAAGTCTTCTGATACATGGCCTGTGCTCCCAGGTTGTTTCTTGCATCGGGCTCTTAGTTCGATTTTGACACCTTTCCATGGCCAGTTCATGGTATTTTTCAACCCCTCATCAGTGTGGCCCTTTGATCACAGAGTAAATCTGACATTTGTTATGATAAGCATCTCCCTCTCATACCTCTTCCTCACCACGTACTATTTCAAGTTAGCTTGGTCAGGTGCAACCAAGTGGGGACAAATCTCAGCTACAACCAGGACAGTGAGACCAAGACACGCAAGACATTGCAGCCCAACTACAGCGCCTAGGGCCCGTGCCAGCCTTTCTAAAGGGTCAGAGGTGGCCCTTCTCATCCACACTGTGGTCACCTTGGTGGTGGCACCTGACACTGACACCACATTTTTTATAGCAAAGGATCATGTTCTACTCTTCAAGTCTGAAAGCTCAGAATTTTTGCCCTTCTTCCCTTGTTTAGTGCTCTTGGTCTTCTCCAACCCCATCCTAGTCCAGCTGTGTATCGCTGTGTCCTTGAAATTCTGCAAAAGAGTTTGGAAATATCCTCCCCGCCCCCTCCTTCCCCTGCAGGTCGCACTTCACACTAACGTTGCGTCAAAAGTGTAAAGCAGAATTTCACATCATCATCCCCCTACTTACCTCCGCTTGACCCAGGAAATCAAGTCCAAACTGTGGCCTTGTCCAGCCCCTCCGTAAGTTGATTTCTCTCTTTAGATCGTACTCCCAGCACTTGTACCAGGGAAAACAGCCCCACTCCAACACAATCTCTTACACATCACGCTCTGATTTTGGACTTTTGGGTTATGCTCCTCTCCCTGGAGCTACCATACTCTTCTCTTTTAGACACATCCAACTCATTCTTTAAGGCTCAGCCCGAGTCTCACTCACCATGTCTACCAGGAGACTTTCTGCAGATGCCCTGACCTACACTGATTGCCCCTTCCAAGAAATTCCAGTAGCTCTTAACTATACCAGATTTAGCAATGGGTCTTAACCCTTTGCTTTGCTTGGACAGTTTATGTGGAGGAGGATCCTATCATTGACTGCCCCACCAGGACATTTTTAAGAGTAAAAAATGGTGCTGTTGATCATTTCTTTGGGAAAAGGGGCTTGTTAAGCTTGAACCATCCTGGACTACTTAGGATATATGTGGCCACCCTCTTCGGGTTTGCACATCTCGTCTTCCCAACAAGACCATAAGCTCCTATGGGCAGAGATCATGTTTTATATCTGTTTTGTATGTGAAATAGCACTGCTCTGAAACTAATGATCAAAAAATATAGGAAGGAAGGAACGAGGGAGGGGGGACTCAGTCAATTTATCTTCCCTGGAAAAGATGGTTTCTTAAACATCAAAACACCATTCCACCACATTGGGTGCGTATAGGACTTGAATAACAAGGTAACTACACAACTTGTCCATGACAGGTTGGAAAAGGGCAGCTGAACTTGGAGAAGGCAGAATATAAATTTGAAGATTAGAAGAAACAACAGCAACAGATCAAATAAATGCTGCGTAGCAATCGGGGCTGGTATAATCTCGTTGATAAAAAAACATCGAGCTGATCCCAAATATAAAAACAAATTCATATTCAGTGGGGACTCTGAAAGCATCGATTATGGTTGCGTATCAAAGATGAAACTCCACGATATGCAGAATGGAAGGTACAGTTCGTCGCACTCTCATCCACACATCCGTAACTTACCCATACGTGTGTTTTTCCAGCATGCATCATAACAACCGGTGACTCAAAGACAGGATCAAATAAAATCTGAGCACTTTTTTCATCAGCCTCATTAATGAACCCCAAGTTTTCCCAAAGCTGATCACAATTAGAAGGGAGCTGTCTCTGTGTGAAAAAGAGCAGGGACTGGAGTCCTCCTCCAGGGCACCCCAGCGCCTTCATCCCTGCCCTTTGAGCAGCAGGCAGGGGACAGTGCGCCAGTCTGCTCTGGTGGGCGAGCACCCCCGCTCATTCTCCTGTTTATCTAAAGAACAGCTGGGCCAAGTAGCGTCAGTGTGGAGCTGGGTGCTGTGCAGGGAGGAGCCCTGGCTCACGGGCGTTTGTGCCACTTGCCTGATTCTCTGAGCTGGCGACTTGCCTGTCTTTTAAGTGTCGCTTTGCTTAAGTCTCAGCCTCCTGCTCCATAAGACACACAAGTGAGTTCTACTAACGTATTCCCAGTGTGCCTTCCAAGAAGAATTTCTATAAACCTATGTGATCTTTGAAACATTTTCCATTTCGAAAATAAAAGTGGGGTAAAGAGTAAAACACAATTATATCAAAGCTTTTATTGCCCAGATCTTAATACTTAGCAGATATGATTTATTCCCTTGAAATACACTACGGAGTTTACCAAAGGAAATTGTTGATTATATTTCCCACTAGTTGTATTAGAAAGGAGCTCTGCTGTGGGCTTCCTTAAATTGATAAAATTAACCTTGTTTAATTTGAGAAACCACTGGCGGCACTTTTCAGTGGCGATGTAGCAACATTGAGTGAAGGGAAGACATGGGATGTTGTTTCCTTCCAGATGACTCTGGCTGAACATCTTTGAGAATCATTGTGATTTAACAAGATTGTTCACACCTCAAACTCCCAGCAGTCTGGGACAGTGAAAAGGAAAAGGAGTATTTTGGACGTAGCTCTGCTCCCAACTCTAGAAAAAAGCATGGCTTGACGAATTCCTAAAGTCTCCAGAGATTCTATAATTCAGGAGTTTAATGGCCCCAATCTCAGAAGTAAACATATAGAATTAAATAAATATGGCTGGGACAACTTTGTGGATGTCTGGGGCCCTTTTTGATACAACAACCAGCTGAAAAGAGTAGCCCAATTCCGTGCCGATGAGCACAGAGTATTGGGGAACCGCCCAGCATTCAGGCAGGGGATGTAATTCAGCAGGGCGCCCTAATCTTATCATAAACACATTACCATTTGTAGCACTTCATTTCCTTAATTTAAAGGCGTCACTTTTGGGTGCACTAGTTGTTAAACCAAATCTGAAATGAATCCTGTGGCTATTAAAAAAAAAAAAATGCCTCCTTCAATTTTTTCGAAATAAGTTCACAGGCCAAAGAAAAAAGTTTCTCAGATTCATTCTTTCACTAAGCACAGGTTGGTTCGCATTTGCCTGTTATGGGCCAGCGGTGTGTGGGGACCGTGATCTCTGCCCTTGCTTTGAGCTTACAGTCTAAACGAACACGGGGCGTTGTTGTAAAACTCACCAGTGGATGAATCAGGGAGGCCTTGTCTGGGAAGGTCAGGTCTCACTTGAGACTTAAAGGGTGAGAGGACCCCTGTCTTCGTTGTTATTCCCTAAAGACAGTACCAAGGCTTCCCCTCACTCCCCTTTAAAGGCAGCTGTTGGTGCTTGTCCCAAGAGAAAGTGTAAGGAGTATAGCTGAGATCTGGTCAACAGTGACAGTTCTGAGTCTGTAGACTGGCGCAGACTGACAGTTGTCCCCACTGGCAGTAGTCTTTAGATTCAAACGTAGAAATAACAGTTCCCTCACCATCTCGAATGTGGCAAAGACATTGGCCAACATTCATTTTCTCTCTGCCTTACCCCCAAGATTTCAAACCTCTAAGCGTGTATTACTTCATACCCCCTCTGTCTGTACTTTTTTAAGAATCAGTCCGGTCCTTTGTCTCCATTCTCTTTCTCTCCCCACCACAGAGTAACCTGATGTGGGTCTTTCCCTTTCGTTCTTATGTCACCACTTAGGTTTGCGTGCATGAGTTCATTTCACGGGGTTTGTGCGTTTACACTTCCACAAGCACGGCATCATACTGCACTTTTACAACTTGGTTTTGTTTGACGTGTCCTTTTTTTTAAAAGATGGTTTCATATCAATTCGTTATAACTGTAGTTTATCCATTTCAGCTGCTGCCCAGCAGCAGTTGACAAAGCCCTTTCTCCAGGCTGAGTCTTCTCTTCCCTGTCACCCAAGGCAGTGTTCGTCTGTGTTTCCTGGAGTGCAGGTGTGAGTTTCTCTAGGGACACACCAGGCAGTCGCAGGGCCGCCTGCAGGAGCAGCTTGTTTGGCTCCATGGGGCATTGCCACGTGGCTCCCCACGCTGGCCAGTGCCATCAACACATCCACCAGCCAGGCACAAAACAGCCTGTTTCCTTCATTCTTGGCAACATCCAGTGTCCTCGGACCAATTTGCACCAGTCTGGTCCGTCTCAGATGGCACCTCCATGGTGGCATCACTGATTGCTATTGAGGGTAAGGAAACTTGCCGATTTGTCATCACTTACATAGTTTTTTCTCTGCCAATTTCCATCTTTTCCTATTTTTACTTTATGTTGTTTTCTTGCGGACTTGAGTCCTTTTGCCAGTGTTGTCTGTTGCAGATATCTCCTCTTATTTTCCAGCTCCTGAGAAGTATACACGTGATGTCTTTTATCCTACCACAGTTGAGATTTGACAGTCAGATAGATTTCTTTTCCGTTTTGCTTTGTTGTGCCTGTATTTAAAAGTGCTCCGTACCCTAAAAATTTAATGATATTTTCTTATTTTTTCTAACTAAGTTTTATTTTTTTATATTCAGGTCTTTACTCCACCTGGAATTTGCTTTTGCCTAAAATGCCAGGGAGAGATTTAATTGAATTGTTTTTCTCTATTGGTGGTCATTTTAACCCCATCTTTTTTTCCTGATGTGTAATTCCATCTCTGTCTATACTGAGCTCCCCCCCTCACAAGTTTACACTTGGTCTTTTCTCTAACTTTTATCTGAGCCAAGGCTGCATGGTTCTTACTCGGGTGTTGTAATATTTCTTAATGTCTTACAGGTCAAGTCCTCCTTCCTTCTCTTCCCTTTCTCCTCCCTCCAATTCTGTCCTTCTGCGCTGGGTTTTCTTCCTCCTTAAGTACAACATTTAGTAATTCTTTATCTCCCTACCAACCGTGACATGGAGTTTAATGGGGTCATTTATTACAGAGCACAGGTGACGTTGTGTTTACAATGTAAAGATGCTCCAGTGTCCTCTAGACTCACCTGTTGCTGGAATCTGATCAGCCTGTTTTTCTTTCATAGATAATCTTTCTTTTCACTCCAATTGTTTTCGGGCTCTCAACCTTCAGCATTCTCCAGTTCTTTCATTACAAGTCTAGGTGTGGGTTTACTTTTATTAATCTGCTTGGTTGTTGTGCATCTTGGAACCTAAAATTGCATGGCTCATTGATCCTGGAAATTTTTCATCTACCATCTCTCTAAATTTCGCATTTCCTTCATTCTTTTAATTCTCTCCCTCTGAAACTCCATTAGTGTTTATTGGACCTTTGCATTCTGTCCCTTGCGTCTTTCAACCTGTCTTACTTTTCCCAGCTCTTCGTCTCTCCGTGTCACATTCTGGGTAATTCTTCAGCGCTCTCTCCGTTCTATTCAGTGACTGTAGTGTAGTGATTATCCTGTTCTTTGAGTCTTTAAAGTTCACTTACTATATTTTTAATTTCTATAATTTCTATTTGATTCCGATATGAAATTGGCCTTTTTATTTTCCTTAATCATTTTAAACGTAATTGTTTTGGCATACCTTCACCCTAAGTTGGGGGAGTCTCACCCTGCTTTTCTCGAGTCTGCTGTCTGTGTGTTGAGGGCCAGAGTGGAGAAAGTCACTTGTGTGTCATTGTTTGTACACATGAGCCCCTCTGCAGAGGGCCTCTTTTGTTACCCTTCCATGAGAACCTACAGGCCCAGGCTGCAGGAGGACCCTTTGGGAGCAGCTCTGCCCTTTACTTTGGTGGAGTCGGGGTTACTGACAGCAGTGCTTACTCTCCTACACGTTCATGCAGGTGATATGGCTTCCAATGCCACCTCCCACCCCAAACCCCACGCCCGCCCCCGTGGGCCTGAGGCCTCACCCATTGCCGCCTCTGTGTAAACCTGAGCTTTGTGGCTGAGACTTCTGCTGCTCCGCTGGCCCCAGGGCACCTGCCGATGTCCCTCTGCTACGCACTTGCTCTTCCCGTGTCTGGAATGTTCTCCACCTTCTTTCTCCACTCTGGCCTCTCCTTTTTCTTTGGTTTCAGCTCCAGCCATCATTTTATCCAAAAGCTTTCCCCTCGGCTTCGTGCCTATGGCTCAACAGGCTAAGGCGCCAGCCACGTACACCTGAGCTGGTGAGTTTGAATCCAGCCTGGGCCCGCCAAACAATGATGGCTGCAATCAAAAGCTTTCCCCAGCCACCCCCACAACCCAACAGCAGGCAAGGTGTCTCCTACGTGGCCCGGCACTTGACTTCTGAAAGAGCAGGTGTGCCTGAACCACTCTTGCTTTTCCCCGTCTTTACCTCCACTTCCCTGTGAGCGTTTTGAGGACAGGGAGCTTGGCTTGTGAGCACCCAGTGTGGTCCTGGCACATTGTGATACTGCACAAATATTTCCTGCATGAGTGCCTGTTATTTTTACAGTAAGGGCACAGTGGGGTTAAGGTGCAAATATGAAGAACTCCCCAGTTTGTGTACAGAGTCAGAAATTGTCCACTGTAATTGCTCTTCATAGGAATCAGCAGGAGCTGGTGAGAGACGACAGGTTGAAGCCACCACATCCCAGGAGGTCACTGCGACTGTGTGTCTCGCAATGTGCTGCTCAGATTTGCAGGTGACCTGAGGCCTGCAGCAGGAAAGCAGAGAAGCTGGCCAGGGCATGCTCAGGGTGCTGAGCCAAGAGGCATGTTTAATTGCCATCAGTGGTCCATTAAGAGTCACATTTGTACTGAAGACAGCAGTGTGTGCCCAAGTCCAGCTACTCAGGAGACTAAGGCCAAAGGATGGTGTGACTCCAGGAATTCAAGACCAGCCTGGGCCACATAGCAAGATCCTGTCTTTAAAAAAAACAAAGCTAAGCACTGTGGCTCACACCTGTAGTCCCAGCACTTTGGGAGGCCATACTGGGAGGGTCACTTGAGACCAGGAATTCAAGATGAGCGTAAGCAAGACCAAGATCCCTATCGCTCCAAAAAAATAGGCAAATTAGCCAGGTGTGGTGGTGTTTGGCTGTAGTCTAAGCTACTCACTTGGCACTAGAGAGGTGGAGGCAGGAAGATCGCTAGAGCCCAGGAATTGCAGGCTACCATGAGTTATGATGATGCCATCACATTCCAGCCCGGATAAGAGAGCAAGACCCTGTCTCCAAAACAAAGTCAGACTTTACTCCAACCTGTCTAAAACGCTCTCTTCCAAAAGGCTATTTGATTTCCGAGCAAAATGTCGCTCAAGTTCCCTTAGGAAAGAGATTTTGAAATGCTGAAGAGTGGAGCTGCTGAGGCCTCACCGGCACCCTGTGCCCTGTCCCCTGAGCCATGCTCTCCATCCGTATAGGTCTCTGCTTCTCTGCGCACATCAGCAGTGCCCCCTCCTCCCTCTCAGCCCCTTCCTCTGCTCCTGGTCGGAGCCTCCTGGTTCTGGTGTGCATGTGGCACATCACAGTTCCTACGCTGCGATGTTTTAGCTTCCGTCGTCGTCGCCGGCTCTCGTCTTTTGGTGTGATCTGTGGCTTGCTTCTCAGAGGGCGAGGACCTGCTGCTGCTCTGCTCAGGCCCAGCTTAGGGACACTGTACACAGCAGTCCTGCCCACTCTGGGCCCCGGGCATCTGCAGCCTGGCCGGCCCTCACACCACCCAGCTGCCCTTGATCTTCTGTGCTCACCCGTCGGCCTTGGTGAGGCATTTCAGATACAGAAGGAGGATCCTGCCCCATCTTGCACATAAATTCATTGTCTCTCTAATCAACTTATCAGTCTCGTACAAGTTCAGAAATTGCATGTAGATTTGGGGCTGGATCTGGACGCCCCTGAGAACCCATCCTGAGACCAGGAGCACTTGCCCGGCCCTGGTCCACAGCCAGCCCTGATCGGGGCCATTTCCCCTCCTCTCACTACCAGCATCACTGTTACTTCATTACAGTGTCAGGATAGAGATCAAGGCTACAAGGTATCTGTTTCCACTTACCTTGAAATTAGGGAAGGATGCACCAGGTATCATCGAAGAACATACCCACATTGTTATTAGAATCACATAAAATTTGGTTCAGAACACCTGTGCACCCCTCTTAGCCATGGCCCCACTTCCACACATAGCGCCCCTGCCTGTGCTCCCCTGGCCACCCAGACCCCACGCCATTCCCTCTCCTGTTCCCCACACTTCAGGCCCATGTGGTTGGAGGTGACACTGGTGTTCTCAGCCCTGGCGTAACCACATTCGCTTCACTGTGGGTTTGCCTGTGTTTAGAATTCAGCCACGTAGGTTTTGTTTTGCTTTGTTTTGTTTGCTTTACAATACCCACCTGCTCATACACAACTTTTAATTAAAAATCAAGTTATTTATGTGGAAAATAATTCCTATTTGCTTCATGATCTCAGGCCAGTTATTTAACCTGTCCGTACTGTGATTTTGTCACCTATGTTTCAGGTCATAATACCACTACCCCTACTGGTTATTATGAAGATCAGCTAAGACCTAGACAAACTGCTTAGCAGAGGGAAGTTTCATCTGGCAGCTTTAAGGGACTAAGGACAGAGAGGAAGATGTGGGAGGGACACTACTTGTGTTACACTCACTCAGACGTCGGGGGCTACTTCCCGTCGTCCCCCGTTGGGTCACTCTGCTTGTCACCTGGGCCCCTAATGTGGTGACTGTTGTCCCCAGCTTTTCGTGAACTCTAGAGGTTCAGCAGATCTCATGAGGACCTGGCTGTCAGCTTTGCTAAATGTAAACCTTGATTTCCACTTGTCTGTTCCACCACAAGTTAAAACTGAGTCACCGTATCTGAAGTTGGGCTGTCACTGCTGGCCAGTTTGAGAGGATTTCTCAGTGAAATTAAAGCTCTTCTAACCTACTTCTGTTTCTGAAAATGTCTGTGTGATATAATGACTTCCTTGAGATAACCAGAAAAATTCAAATTTAGAATCCCTTAGGAGGGCTTGGTGCCTGTGGCTCAACAGGCTAAGGCGCCAACCACGTACACCTGAGCTGGCAGGTTCGAATCCAGCCCAGGCCCACCAAACAACAATGACGGCTGCAACCAAAAATGGCCAGGCGTTGTGGTGGGCGCCTGTAGTCCCAGCTACTTGGGAGGCAGAGGCAGAGACTCGCTTGAGCCCAGGAATTGGAGGTTGCTGTGACCTGTAATGCCACAGCACTCTATCCAAGGTGACAGCTTGAGGCTCTGTCTCAAAAAAAAAAAGAATCCCTTAGGAGGCCGGGAGCAATAACTCACACCTGTAATACTAGCACTCTGGGAGGCCAGGATGGGAGGATGGCTTGAACTCAGGAGTTCAAGACCAGCCTGAGCAAGAGCAAGACCCTGTTTCTACTAAAAATAGGAAAACTAGCCAGGCATTTTGGCGGACACCTGCAGTCCGAGCTACTCAGAAGGCTGAGGCAAGAGGATTGCTTTAGCCCAGGAGTTTGAGGTTGCTGTGAGCTATGACACCATGGTACTCTACCCAGAGCACCAGACTCTATCTTTAAATAAATAAATAAATAAATAAATAAATAAATAAATAAATAAATAAATAAATAAATAAAATCCCTTTGAATAACTATTTTAGTAACTATTCTGTGCATAGATCACCGTTTGGGGCGCACGGCCTGTCCCTGGAGTGGCACGTCCAGCATGTTGTAGCTACATGCTGCTGTGTTCACCAAAGATTACACGAAAAGCCACGTTCCCAGAGAAGGATCTGCCCAGCCCCATCACAAACTGATTCATTATTTATATACAATTAAAGGGCAGGATTCACATGAATGCCAGAATCTGGGGAAAGTCATGATTCGTGTATGAATCAGATGGAGCATTTATCATTTCTCTGGTAACTTAACATATTCCCTATGCCTTGGGACCTCAAGTTATATTAAGCAGAGATGTTTTAACTCTTTTATTTAGTGTAATTATTGCCCTTATTCCACTTTTTCAAGTTTTTTTGGAGTCATTTTAAATTAGCCCTCACTTCTCCTTAATATACTAAAATAGGAAAGGAGGGAAATTTCTTTTTAGAACCTATTGCGTTCTAAAGAGGAATGCAAATTATTCTACTATGATTCTTAATGACCCACTATTAACGTAGTAGGAAGCCCAGTGCGTTAACGCAGTACCTCTCTTCACATCATTGCTCCTAATGGAACTGTTACTGGGATAATAGCTCGACCTCTAGCTATAGATGCAGATGCTGGAAATGCATTCTGCTCCCCCAGCCCTCTGTTCACCAGCCTGTCGAAGGTTTGCCGACCGATGCGCTGACGGGCTCTTGGCCTTGTCCTCGAACCTGGTTTCCAATTATAATGGAGGTAATAGGATTCTGTTTTCTGCAGGTAAATCCTAGTTAAGAGTCTAGGATATAATGTGCCCAATGGAAATATTTATCCTGATTAAAAGTCTAGGATGTAATGTGCTCAATGGAAATATTTATGGCTATGACTATACCTTCAGACATAGACCCAGGAGACAGTGATTTCCTTGGCTTCTTTCTGTTGAAACCACATACGTTTTAACCAAAAGAGAAAAAAATAACCAGAAACGGTTGCCTTTTTGGTGAGTGACTGCATCTGTGGGCTCAAGGTTAGATTAGAAAGGTGTGATCTGGCTCGGCGCCTGTGGCTCAACAAGCTAAGGCGCCAGCCACGTACAGCTGAGCTGGCGGGTTCGAATCCAGCCCGGGCCCACCAAACAACAATGACGGCTGCAACCAAAAAATGGCCTGGTGTTGTGGCGGGCGCCTGCAGTCCCAGCTACTTGGGAGACGGAGGCAAGAGACTCGCTTGAGCCCAGGAACTGGAGGTTGCTGTGAGCTGTGATGCTACAGTACTCTATCCAGGGTGACAGCTTGAGGCTCTGTCTCAAAAAAAAAGAAAGAAAGGTGTGATCTGAAGCCCCTGGGACTGTGGGAGAGGACTATCCAAGTCCCTCTCACTCTCCTAAACTTGCTGGTTGCCACACGTGGAAGTCATTTCAGTGATGGCACAGCCCAGATCTGCTTTGTTCATTTGGAAAACCACTGTCTCGTGTGTGATGCTTTGGACACATGGCGGTTCATGATCCAAGGAAAGAGTTGATAATGGAATTTAACTGCCTAAGTCGTGTTCCCAGGGGGGCGATGTCTATCTGCTGAGACAGTGTGTTCAGTCATTTTCCTATAAATGATTAGGCTACTAATCATTTTTTTTGGTTTTTTTTTTTTTGTTTATTAAAACAGGAATTCAAGCACCTTTTAGAAATTCTTTGGTAAATGTTGTTACGGTCATTTAAATGTAGTAAGGCCTTGTTTCTTTAAATATGTCTGTTAATTAAAACTTTCTACTAATTCAGATAGACTGCTTTCCCTGATTAGTCTGAATTTGTGAACTCCTGTATTTGCTTCCATTAGAAAAAAAAACTGGAATATATGTTTGTTTATCTATCAAATATTTATTGAGGTCTTACTCGGAACAAGACACTCTGATAGGTGCTTTGAGGGAGACGAAAGAAATGAAGGCCTTCAAATTATTTATAACCTAGTGTCAGATTTAAAAGCTGACAGGGACAAGTCTCCCCTTTCTCCCACCTTCTCCCCCAGGCCCCACGTCTGCCTGGTCACCATTCTCCCCATCTTGACTCTGCTTCCCAGCCATCACCCCTGCTCAGCCAGGGCTGCAGTGAGCATTCCTGCCAGACCCCCATCACAGCTGTCCCTCCCCCTCTGGCTTCTAGGCTCTGTTGTCATCCTCAAATTGTCACTGTCCACACCAGCCACATGGTGACTCGTCCACGGTGACATCTCCCGTGCTATCAGCCACACCGTGGCCTTCTTGCTGCGCACTGCCCACAGCTGCTGTCTGCCCTCCAGTGTCGCAGATGGTGCTTCCAGCCCCGTGGGCCCTGCTGGCCGACCCCATTGCTGTCCCCATTTCCTGATCTCTGTATTATCTCCAAGGCTACCTGCCTTATTCGGGCTACGCTCCTTCCCAGATTTGGGGGGTGATGAAAGGGGAAGCATCAGTTAACCCAGTACAAGCAACGCCTTTGCCAGCATCTTCAAGTGCTTTGTACCCTAATCCTGAGCCTGAACCAGCCCTCTAAACAGGCGCCGTGCACAGGAGGCATTTTCCCTCTTGTCAGGGCAACCCCCAGGCCCCGGTCCTCCCACCACACTGCTCCTCCCTCGGCACCCCAGTCTCAGCCCCTGCCCTCTGGTCATCTGCCTCTGACCCGGGTGTCCTGGGGGTGTTGCCTGTGGCCACCCTCCGTGGGCATGTCGTAAACTGCCTTCTGTCCATCAGATGCTGGCCCTTCCTCTTCATCAGAAACACCCCTCGGTGGCCTTCACGAGCCCACTCTTCCCGCTTCTCCAGACCATCTGGCTCCCGCACGGCCACCTCTGTCCACATCCGCTTTTCAGCACTGGGGGTCTTTACCGTCCCTGGCTGGGCCCCCCACCCCTACTTTTCACTGTGTACCCTGTGCTTACTGTTTGTTTTCTTGTTATTTTAGCAACTATGTATATGTGTGCTCCACACCCATGGGTTCAGCCAACTACAGATGGAAAATACGTTTTTTTAAAAAAGCAATGAAAAATAACAACGTGCCAATAAAAATACAGTGTAATAGCTATGAGCACAGCATTTGCATCGTGTTAGGTATTACAGGTAGTACAGAGATGATTTAAAGGAGCTGGAGGATGTGCGTGGGTCGTATGCAAATCCTGCCCCATTTTATGTGAAGGACTTGAGTATGTGAGGATTTTAGTGTCATCTGGGTTCCCAGAGCCTGTCAGATCACACACATTTCCTTTCTTCTCTACTTACATATGATTAACCACAAAATGCCAGATATTCGAGAGCCCTTTTACGTACTTTTTTCTTTTCCTTTTTTTTTTTTTGAGATAGAGTTTCACTGTTTTGTCCAGAGTCATAGGTCACAGCAACCTCAAACTCTCGGGGTCAAGCCATCCTCCTGCCTCAGCCTCCTGAGTAGCTGGAACTACAGGTGCCCACCACAACACCTGGCTAGTTTTTCTATTTTTAGTAGAGACGGGTCTCACTTTTGCTAAGGCTACTCTGGAATTCCTGAGCTCAAACAGTCCACCCACCTCGGCCCCCAAGAGTGCCTGGCTCTAGATACTCCATTAATGCAGACTGTTGTAATAGCTTCCTGAAGGGGAGCCCCCCACTTCCTCGCCAGCCCCCTCAAATCCGTCTGCCCTGTTGATAGCACTTAACTCGTCCTGCGCGAGGAGATTCTTCACATTTGTTTGATAGTGGAGATGACGTAGATGGCTTGTTTTCTTCTCCCACATTATTTTCTTAGGATACATGTGGAGGGGTGAGGTTGCCAGCCCCGAGATGTTAGCAGTTTTGTGTTCCTCATCACAAAGTATTCTTACTTCCCCAGAGAGTTTTCCCTTTCATGCTGACAGTAATGTCTGTGTGTACCACGATCCCACGGTTTTATCAGTAACATGGATTTGCTTTCTAATGTTTTTTCGATTTCACAGGAATAAAGTGTATTTTGCGGTTCTTTGGTTTATCTGTTAGTGTAACATTTTTCCTAATGTTTTATGCTTTGCATATATATATATGAACTTCTGAATGAGCTTTTTATCCAGGGGCAGATACTGAACCTTTGGGGTCATATTTAATGCAACTATCATTTCTCATTCTCATGTTTATTTTTCATTCAGTAGAAATTTTACATTTTTCTGTAGTCGAATCTGTCACTATTCTCCTTTGTTGTTTCTTTTTGAGAGAAACCTTTTGAAACATTAAAATCGCCAATATTTCTAAATACCAAAGAGGCGGTGTGATGTGGCCGTATGTTAGATCTTGACCTTACGGAGAGCAAGTTGAAAAGACAACTTAGAAAGTGCTAAGGAACGAGAGGGTGAGGTGGAAATGTCAACACCAGCACCTTGCTTGTGGCCCCTGCTGTGCGCACTTTCCTGAGATAATTGTTCTGCCTTCCTTTAGTTCTGTCATAGGATCCTCCACGGTTTCTGTGCCTCAGAGGGTAGCTCTTTGCTAGGAGCTTCGGCAGTGTGCAAGGGCTGACTCGAAATAGAGTTGGAACTTCCACCACGACACCGACTGCATTGGTATTTATTTCCAGCACTGATTATTTATTTTGAGCAGCGACTGGGTGCTCAAAATAAACAGTAGATAGGAATCACCACGAGGACATCACCTTTTGTGCAATTCTGCATTTGACTTTGAATTGCCAACCAAAAAGTGAAATCTTTTGATATCCTTGCTTACCCTTGTCATGGGGCCAGTGGACCCTTAGGAAGCATTTTCTTCTCTGTCTGTGAGACACACACAGAGAGAAGCAGAAAGAGCAGTTTCCATATGAACTACTTACTTAGCACCGACAGCAGTTTCATTTTGAATCACAACGCCTGGGATGCAGCCAGTGCTGGCCACTCTCCATCTTTGCCAAAGGAACATAATAAGGATATTGAAGATAGGCAGTGCAGAACTCACGTCCTTTAGAAATGTACTTTTTCTTTTCTCTTGGGGATATATTCCTATTTCAGATCTGCATATTTAACTTGTTAAAGTATTTAATAGTGTTTCATATTTTCTTTCAGTCTTTACAGAAAAGTACTGTACAGCTAACCATGTGGATAAACTCCCTGGCCCAAGAGACTGGGTGCAGATTCTACAGGATCAAATTAAACTGGCCAGAAGAAGGTTAAAAAGAGGCTCAGGTAGGAATAAGGTGCAACCAATTATTGCAGAAGCATTTTATTGAATTCTTAGAGTTTATGGAGTACAATACTTTGCTTTCGGGTTTCTCAGTATCTTTTGAAAGAAGCTCTGTATGGTATCCTGTGGTTTGCTGTCTTCAAGTCTTATTCAAATGAATTTTGAAACTCTTCTTAAGACTAAAGAGTAAAAATTATGTTAGGCCACTTGCTTTGAATAGTACAAGTGAAAAAGATAGCTAATCTCATCTGCGGTCTGGTGTGTCTGTGCACAAAAACTGAGCCTTCTTTTGTGGTTTGTTTCTATTTGCCTGTTGATTTTTGTTTGTTTATATCTGCATGACTTTATAAAAGTACAGATTACTCAAGGTAAAAAAAAATGATCAGACACACCACATCAAATAGAAAGAGATTTTAAGTCGTGTGTGCATGTGTGTGTGTGTATGTGTAAAATTCTGAGCTTGGCAGTTCTGGTATTATTCTTCCAGGAAAAGTGAACACCAGTTGAATTGTGACTGTTTAGATTTGGTCATTTAAGGTCTCACGTTTCCCAAAGTGACAGTGAGCCAATTTACCAGTGAAGAATCCCTTTGCGGTCAGTTTTCTCCCATCACGTAACAGTAATTGTCTCTAGAAAGCCATAAACCTCTATTTTAAATTTTAAAGGTAATTTAAAAATTAAAATTTTAAATGTAAATTAGTGTAGCCATGATGGAAAACACTCTGGAAGTTCTTTAAGAATTAAAAAATAGAACTAGCGTATGATCCAGAACCCACCCAGCAGTTGGATACATATTCAGAGGAAAGGAAATCAGTCTGTCAAAGAAATATCTGTACCCCCAGGTTCACAGAAACACTGTCCCCAGCAGCCAGGGCACGGGTCACCCAGGTGCCCACCAGCGAGAGGAAGGGAGGAAGGAAATGCGGTCTGTATACACGGTGGACTTTAAAAAGAAGAAAATCCTGTCATTTGTGACAACATGGGTGAACCCGGAGGAGGTTATATTAAATAAAGTAAATGTGGTACAGAAGGACAGATTCTGCATGATATCACTACATACAGAATCTACACGGCTCGGCACCTATGGCTTAATGGGCTAAGGCGCCAGCCACATACACCTGAGCTGGCGGGGTCGAATCCAGCCCGGGCCCGCCAAACAACGACAGCTGCAACCAAAAAATGGCCGGGCGTGGTGGTGGGCGCCTGCAGTCCCAGCTACTTGGGAGGCAGAGGCAAGACACTCGCTTGAGCCCCGGAATTGGAGGTTGCGGTGAGCTGTGCTGCCACAGCACTCTATCCAGGGTGACCGCTTGAGGCTGGTTCACAAAAAAAAAAAAAAAAAAAAGATGGGCGTGGTGGCGGGCACCTGTGGTCCCAGCTACTTGGTAGGCGGAGGCAGAAGAATCGCTTGAGCCCCGGAGTTGGAGGTTGCTGTGAAAAGCGATGCCACGGCACTCAACCCAGGCAACAGCTT